>JAQFZQ010002688.1:0-12941 GCA_034696005.1 Glomeris marginata | reverse complement strand
AAGCACTATACTCCGATGACCATTTGTAATGGTCACCGGAAGCATATGATTCTCAGTGGAAACAGTTTGTCTCTCTGTTGACCAAGTAGCAGTGTCGTGTGAGTATTTGATGAGGAATCATTTTTCTCAGTGTATATATACCTTATACCCTGTTGGGAAGAGCAATGCATAGATAAGCATAATAATCTAAGCTGCATACGAATTTAAACTAGTCTCTAAAGCAGTGAGGCGACTGTATGTGTCACTTTTAAATTTCTGCCGACACACTTAGGCTATGCTGCTAGCTGCATCATGAATTAGTTCTATTCTTTTTAATTATGTTCATATATGCATCTTCAAGGTTCCTGTATCACAATAATGTTCAACATCTCGGCTATTACTTTTTGGAGCATCTCGAGATTAAAGTTTAAATCATATATACTTAACATGAACATTTTTGTCATCCTATATAATAAAAACGCACAATAACATTATGCTATGCCTATATAAAACCTTATAAAACAAACTTAATTTTATGTTGGCCTATATGCCTGATATTTACAACATTCCTATATATAAATTTTTGGACCCCACGACAGGTATGCAATTAATAAACCTATTATGTTGTGCACTATATGGATTGTTGTGCAGGAGCTGCAGGGCGAGGTTTCCATACATAGTAAAAGTCAACATTTCCTACAGTCGTAAGCTGTGCAAAAGCACAATAAAATCACGAATAGCCTCACGTGAATCTTGCTGAGCTCACGCGATAAATGTCAAATTTGTCATTGCCAAATAAACAATTTGGATCCTCCTGCGAGTATGCGACAATGACACATTCATTGTGATCACACTGAAAGCCACCATTACAATACGTCATAGTCATTTACGCATTATAGTACATGTTCAAGATTCACCTGAACATAAAACTCTGGGCAACATGAAAATTTAATTACCAGTGTAGTATATGTCATAACGTAGTAAGATTCAGCACCATATTTTATGCATGGGTTGTATGAACAGAGACGTGATGCTCCATAATTTTAAAATGAATTTGGCTTTGGTTAACTTTAGCGTTATAATAAATATTTTATTTTCCTACCTGATGCATTCTCTTTTTTCTTTGCAGTTGTAACGCAAGTGTACGAAATCCAAGTGTACGACGAGTTTGTGAACGCTGGAAATACAGCCATCTTTAAATGTCATATCCCAAGTTTTGTGGAGGATTATGTGACAGTGACATCATGGATAATGGACCCTGCCATCAACATCTACATGACATCCGATGATGGCAAGTCTCTTTTGTGGCGCACTAAAATAAAAATATGAAAATTAGTCAACAAAATCTATATATAGGCGCAAGTACATGCTAATCAGCTACATGTCAAATTCTCACATGATATTTTACTGATTGTAATTAAATTTACCGATATGTAAAAATTAAGCAATGCAATAACTTGAATAGTACCATAGGTTAATATTACACAATATGGCGGCATTTCTCGTTCTATATGCACGCATAATAATTATTTTCTCATCGATTAATTGCAGAAAGCATTTTTCCAGTTTTAGCCAATTTGCACAATTCCCAATTGCTCGGGAATGAAAATTGGAAATTGCCTTTTGGGAAAATACAGTAATGAATAGGGCTATATAATGCAACTTCTACTAAATTGCATTAATAATTTAAAGAAACGGCTATCATCAAGGATTTTATTGTGTTTTGCGGAAATGATCATAATAAAGCAAAAATAACAGAGGATATCATAAGTTCAAAATGTCAGCATTATTTTCTAGCAGTTTCAGCCAATGGCTTCGTTTATCAATAATGTTCTAAATGCACTGATACTTTGGAACAAGTTCCCTAATTTTGTGATATAACGTGCGATTTTTTTGAACTGTAATAGTTTAATCCTGTCAGATATACACGCACCCATAAATAGATTGTACATAAATATGGCACAGCTTCAATGCAATTAATGTATAACGTTTAGGGGTTCAGTAAAGGCCATCGATTATGAAAATATGGCAAAATGTAAATTGGTCAATTCTGGCGGAAAATGGCGGTTTAGCTTTGCCGTTTGAGAGATTGTAATATGGTCTCAACGGACAGAATGACGCCATGAACTAAATGAAGGGACGTGTGTTATCAGTGGCAAACAACTAGGGCGTGAACGGGTCAAACAAATCTACATGCAGCAGCAAAGTGATGTTGGAGGGCAGTCCAGTGGGAATAGTTGGCCCTCTGTGTAGTTTCATTGATCCACACATTGACACTCGTGGCTGCTCAACTTGCCTCGTTTGATGTCAAACAAACTGACATGGGTCGACCAAGTCCCGTTGAACAACAATAAATATTTTACAAAATTGCATCACGTCCAAAAAGTTTTAAGTTAATCAGGGATTTATCAATATTCAGATGGGCAGTAGGTCTACATGCAATCTGCATAATAACAATAATGGATGAGCAAATTACTCTAATGTAATACAGAAGCCGAACTAGTTACCGATGCCCTATATGCTAAATCAACACCATTTAAATTACTATGTACAACTGTACAGGGTGAACAAAAAGTATAGGCCTTAGTAAATTAGTTGCAAACGGTAAAATGTATGCAAATGCTGACTTGAGTGCAAATATTAGGAATGTGTGGGTGTTCTTTGCAATGCCATCAAATTTGAAATCTGACCTGTATTAAAGTTAGGATCCAGATTGGAAGTGGAGCACACACATATTCCTATTTGCCTCCCCCCAAGAAGTCAGCATTTGCATATCCTTTACCGATATAATTAAATGTCTTTTTTGTATCCTATATACACAACTTTTGAAATTGAACTTTCTAGTTTTAAAATAATCTTCGGGTAATCTACCTCTTCCCTAAAAAACATAACCCTTCCAACGATATCTCCAATAGCTTCTTCCAATATTGCAACCTAACGCAAATCTGCCACCACAAGGATTTCATATTACCAAAAGAGACCACCAAAAACTATCATTTTGTGTAAGATGAGATAATATACTTTCTCATAAAGGATATTTTCTGAAAACCACTCCAAAATAGCTACTGTTTTGATACAAGATCTCTAGACTATATACCCTTGAGTATTGCCAAAATTTTATTATTCCCTGTCCGCATACACTGCATTTGTGGATTATACAGGTTTATTCAGTAAGTTTAAAAAAGATAAAACAATGCAATTTAAGTCCACTGGACAGTATCTAATTTAAGCATTCGTTCCCATGCCACTAATGCTCCTTTTCAACGATTGATCACATACATGAATTAGTTATTAAAAGTTCGTATAACAATGCAATGATCATACTATATAGGTAGTCACACATGAAGCAACTTCTGTCATTAATGATTCCCAATATAAAATCACAATAAACGTGAAGGTAATTTTATTAGCTATCCTTAAAACATGTAATTTAGACCTAGCTGTGCGATATTCTAAATTTAATACAATGTTTGATACCTTGCGTGGCAATTTTCAATCTAATCACAGTAAAACCTTGAGTACTGGTATACAATTTCATAAACAAACTCTAATTTAGACGGTGCAACAACTTCCATTGGTAATACATAATCTAACTATCATAATATTCAAAATTTTGGCAAGACATTTGACCAATAATCATTGATTTTTTCGGTTTGAGTACCACAACTTGGGATTTTCAGAAAAAGCTTTATAAATTGATATATACTACTTCATGATGGTAATGAACCTAATGCAAGGGACGCATAAAAACGAGCCAGGCTCGAAATGTATGCAATGCGATAGTTTAATGGTTCTCTTGCTATGCAAATACAGCTTCAAGTAAAGTTGCCTACATAGTTTCCCCCCTTTCAACTAGACTGCCTTCATTTTTGCATAAAATAATGTGCAACTGTCAAAAATCTGGACATCTGGTTAAAGTACAGGTGCCGAGAACTGCACAGGATGAAAATAATTTCAATTTAATATTTCACATGGTACTTGCATACTTATAAATCCTTGAATTTGCCAAATTTTTAATCTAATTTGCTAACAGCGCATTTATGAACTTAAATTGCTTTGGCCCAGAAGTCGGTGTGAAATGAGAAACCACCGAGTCGACCTAATACAATAACACTTGCCACGCCTCTTCTCTGCACTCATTATGGAGCTAATTTGTCTCAGCGCACAAAGGCAAATATCACACGGTACACGCTTATTTGCCGAACAAAAGTGAAATTCAAGGGCCAAAAAACATAGCAATACAGGCAAAATCCTTCATATTATAAACCAAAATAATTATAATTAATTATATTTTGTTATAAATTTGAAGCAGATCTAAAATGTTGCAATTTGAAGTCAGAGAACAAAATATTAAATTACCATTTCAATGTTGTTCCTCATTTTCAGGGGTTAAATTGTATTTCCTCATCATTCCTGAACGTTCTTTTATAGTTATAATGTCTACATAGCAATTAATTAATATACGTAATTTGCTTGATGCAAGGAGATAAAATTGTTATTGCACTTTTGTGACCAAAATTAATTTTGAGTCGCCCATGCAGCAAACGGTTTCATTCAGAGTTGAATTAATTGTTGGCATTTCTCTGAATTGCCAACTCAAAATTATGATTGCGAGATATTGCACAGATACTATGATGAAACCAAATTAGATATCAATCGATTTATTTTTTGCGTGGGATTCTTGGAAATATTTAAAATATCGAGGAAAATCAGGAATACCTTGCAATTCATGCATTTATGCAACACAGTACAGTATACCTACTCTGTAATATTTAAATTGTATGACCGACCATACGAGTAAATTTGCAATATGAGGAAGTTGTATTATGTTATTCACCCTTGCATGTTTATATATTCATGTTTTGATCAGGCTTTTCAAGAGCATGATATTTTCCATTTTGTTATTGCTGCCACCGAAATAACTCGGTTTCGGCATTTCCAATTTTGAATTTATGTGCTGGCATTGGTATTATGTGTTCGCCATGATCCAACATATTAAATTTCGGATGGTCTTATGAAACTCTTCTCAATTTTCTATCTTGGAATGCACAAGAGCTGCAGTCCAGCGGATTTTTCATTTCGCCTATAGACGATATTAAACTTTGCCTTCAAGCAAAATTTTGATGAAACTCTCAATACAAAACAACATGATATCAAATCAAAATTGTACAATGTGCATATATACTAGCTACATTATCAATAATCATGCCCTAACTGAATTGAATACAACTGTTTCGCATTCAGATGAAATTTGAATATCGCTCAACAATAAATTTGAAATCAATTATAAGTTGCTTCACTGCTAAATTAATTTGTAATCATTTATTGATCAGCCAACCGAGGACTGCATTATGCAAATTATTAAAAAATATGATGCAATATTTCGGTCAAAAAGTCTAATTTGAACTACAGCAACATATGAGCATTTTTTATTAACTGAAACAATCTCAAGAGTGTTATTGCATGCAAAAGTTCCCCGTACAATATCGAAGGCCTACAACTTTTCTGTCAATTTCACTTGTTAATATGGACATGTTATATTGGATGGGAATTTTTCGAAAATAGGAACTTAATATACATTGTATAGCTACAACAAAACAAAATTAAAAATGCAGGTATCGTGTCTGTTGCCAAACGACAGCTGCACGAGTAAAATCGTTATTGTGTTATTCAAAACCTGCATGCACAACAACAAGATGCTGTATACATACATTACATACATGTATGTAACTCCTTCAGGCTTTCGCATTGAAATTCAAGGAGCATCTCAAAAAACATAACATTGTTTTAAAGTTGTGTATTAGTGTAATAATATATTATGTTCCATAGAATATTTATTAATATTTAACTTTTTTTGGTCATAAATATAACCACAGATCTATACTTCACTTTTTTGCAACAGAAAAGTTTAATTATGTATACCTAATATCACATTTAGCAGCAAAACACAGCGTTGAAAACTCAAAGGAAAACTAATAATCATGCACTTTCCTGTCATTGCTCAAGATATGCAGCATATTTGATTAAGCCGAGTACAAACTTCCGTTATCAGTATACATCATACATAAAAGTATTGCATCAAGTTTTAATGCTATGCAGAAACTTGGTGAATTTATGCAAGACCGCAACAAGGACAATCTCAAACGAGTGATGCCTAATTGAAAATTAGTATTCAATAGATTTATATCTCGGTCTGAAATAAGAAAATCCACACGGAAGAGCGTAACATATTTTTCGACAAAAAAAACAAGGCAGCATTCGTTAAATTTCGTAGGAAATTGCATAACAGGCAAGAAAGAAAGGCGATTGAAATTTTTCGGTCTAGAAAAAAAAATGGAATTTGAAGTCCATGCGAACTAGATTAAGGAAAAACGATCCCCGGATTCAATTAAGTTCCTCTGAAGAAAGAGGGATAATATAATTGTTGAAGCGTGTGCAATGAAAGACTGAACTGAGAAAGAAGGTATAACGAGGCGACTTTTCAAGATTGAAAGTGAGAAAAAAATGTGGGAATTAAGAATCGATCCAAATGGGAAATCGAATCCAAACAAAGGTATACTGCGGATTTCCATTAGCCCACAGTGGTGCAAGTTAATCATACAATCGGCAATTTCCATTTAAATTTATAAATTATCAATAAGAAACGAAAAGGAAATGATCTAAATTATTTTCAAATACATACCTACATTTGAATTATGCATACATTCCTATATTGAACAGTGCAATATATTTTCAGCTTAAAACCTGGTTTCATTCGTTTCCATCAATACCCAATATTTTTTTCCCCCCATTTTACATGCTTTTAGGTATCAATTTTTGTTATTGCAACATTTTGGTAGCATCTGTTTGCTGTCGATATACGTAGGCCCCCTATACATGCATGCACGCAAAAAATGGAAATAACTTTTCGTATTTATATACAAAATTTTAAAAACTAATATAAAAATATTTTGATGAGAAATTGCACGGGTTATTTGCTGCATCCGAAGTTTTTTGGTGGAATAGAACAAACAAATAATAAAAGTTTGGCTGGTTATTAAAAACTGTCGTATAGAAAGTTTCAAAGGCAATTTTTGGATTTTTGCTATAAACAGACAACTAAAGCCCTGCTCCAGGAAAATCCTGCTCCTGGTGGGGCTATATAACTCGTCAATCTCAAGGTATTAAATCAATACTGTATTGATTTTCAGCAGGAAAGTACAGAATAATGCCTACTGGGGAACTTCACATTCGCCATGTGGCAAAAGCTGACGCGTTTTCCAAATTCCGATGTCGGACGGTTCATCGTTTGACAGGCAAATCTCGCACCAGCACATCAACTGGTCGCTTGTACGTCACCGGTGAGTATAAAATCTAATTTTGCACGAAAATATCAACCTATATTATACTATGTGTATTAATTATCTTTTACAACTCAGCGTTAATAAGGTGATCGATCTCACCCAGCTTATATTATAGGGGAGATCTTTTATATGCAAGCATTTACGACTCGACATTGGCAAATTTTCAATGCATTAGTTTACCCATCATATAGTTGAGAATGACATTTGAGTTTTAACAACCGTGTTGATGTTTGCGGAACAAACGATCCCATGCAGTGCCGTTAACCATCATCAAGTTATATTTGGGAACGCCTTCAAAGTAAACACATCCTGCTATAGAAAGTAAGTTGTCAAAACTTGGAGCATAAAATGTGCCCCTGAAATTTTCGTAAACATCACTGCACATTGTAAATCCCCTAATATGCAGTTATTACTATTGTTGTACAAGTATTATTATTAGTGAAGTGCTCACCGAGAAGACAAAGTATACTTCAATAAACAAAATTATGGTGAACGATAAACGAAAAATATCCAAATAACATCTTTGCTGCATGTATATACTTTGATGCGAGTATAAAGTCGATGTTACAATGTAAATTATTAACTTCATTTTTATGAGCAGGGATATAAATTGGGGCGCCGCAAAATTACTTTTCAAACATAAATAGTCGATTATAAAACTTGGCAAACCTCTTTAACCAATTCATTTCAGCAATAGGATTTTTATTACCCTAGTTAAGTAGGTGTCGTTCAGTCTAAATTAACATGCCCTGCATCACAAACATTGGCTATAAAAGTTCAGTTTAAGGTTATATGATAATTTGGAAAAGATTTCTGCTTCTGCTGTCAACTTCTGACCTAAACTTGTTTCCAGATGCATGACTATTAAGTATTTGGGAAGGTGATGATCCCAATCCATGAAAACAGCTAGTATAAATATTGACAGTTTCGCAATCATTACTTATAATTAGAAAATAGGATTTGCATGTTTAATAATGTGCACAGAAAAATTACAGCTCATGGAAAAGCTCTAAAGTTTCTTGAATAATGCAGACATGCTTGATTTTTAATCTATAACAATAAATGAAAAACAGATCAAGTAATTTATGTAAGGAAATTACAAATTCTTAAATATACATTATTAAAAAGTTATTGCTATTTTGCAATACATTACAAAAACTAAATGAAAAACAACAGCTCAAGATTTTATGCAGGCCTACCCTATACTTGTCAATATCAAACTTTTTTAAAGACACATATGGTACATCCATCCTGTGTCTATACTCACACCCTAAAACACATTACAAAGTTAAAATGTGATTGCAGCTAAATTTCATAAAATTGGATCTTTAGTGATTGAAAAATACCCAGCATATATCACCATTTTTTTTTGTGATGTTTGTTTAATAACCATGGTTATTAAACAAATCACGAAGTGCAAAGTCGGCATTTTAGTTCGAAGATATTTTGGCGGGAAAATGCAATTTACGAGTGGCAACAATAACATTGAGTGGTGGACGTCCATTAGCAAACAGAACCGTAAGAGTGCACGTGTCAGCTTGACAGGTAATTGGACGGATTTGTGTGGGAATAAACCTTGCGGTTGGTTGCTGTCAATGCCACTCCAGTGCGCACAATCCATCACCCATAATGCATTGCGGATCAGTGTGCTCAGTTCGAGCAAGGTGTATAATGGTTCTTGTCGATGGCATCGACGCACCACCATGCACCCAAAGTATTGTGTATCAAAATACTTGGAGGCAGACAGTCGTTCAAGGCTTTATCATTATGTCCGAAGAACTAAAAAACATTTCTCAATGCTTTACTATAGATAACAATTAGAGCGGCGATTGATTATTTCAATCTTATCAAGTGTTTCAGCTAATATCTGATCTATACATACAATTGCAGAGAACTATCACAAAAATCGTCCCAGAAGTCCACAATTAATCTACAAAACTGTCATGCGTTTTCTCATTGAATTATGCAAATTTAAGCTGGAGGTGATAATTTGCATCTCATTTACATATATTACATAACAATGTTATCCTTTCATTATTTTGAATATTCAAGCCATGTCACAAGGATTGTTTGTAGAATAAATGAATAGGCTAGCACCAAAACCAAAGTCAGAACTTACTGAAGACACAGTGGGATTATTACTTGGTGATGTGCAAAAATGAGGTGAGATTGGATATGCCAAAGTAGGATGTGGTGGGGATGAGAGGAAAGGCTGGAAGATAAGTAATACGCATTTCTCAAGTGGGATCAAGACAGTGTAATCACATTCATCTTGTGGTCATTGTTAAACTTGCAAATGTCAGCTTGCCATAATTTGTAAAATACAGCAACAAATAATTTCCTGAAAAATGATATGATGAGTATTCAGAGTTATCTGACCTTCGTTTATCCTACATTCCTCATTATCCAACATTTATTTGGCGCTTGAGGCCTCAAAAAAAACGTGGAAAACTATGAATTCAATCGAATTAAATTAATCTATAACCTAATCAACTATAGTGTGAGTGCTGCTACAGAGAAATATTTCAATGAGTTCACAAAGCAATCATGACATTGATTTTCTGGGTCTGTTTTACCCTATACCCAACAAATTTGTGGAACGAGATGAAACAATTCAATTGTATTACCACAAATTATATTGATCACAGCAACCTTTACATCAGATATTACAGATTTAAAAATTGTATAGCCTTATTTATAGGCGTTACTTGAAAATGAGAAAATGCACAAAAAAATGGAATATGTAGAAGTTAACGCTTACAATGACAAGAAAAATTATAGCTGTCTTCTAAATTGCTTAAATTTACATTATTAATAAATTGTTGCTGCTCTAAAGAATGCAATGCAAGCAACACAAGCTACAGAGTGTCCATGATAATGAATATCCCATGTCCAAACTATTTACCCGAAACGTCGTCAATGGCGTCATGAGCTGCATGTGTGCATGTGACCTGCATGAAGCCGATAACTTATGTACTGTATATATTGGATTAAGGATGCCATTTTCAGCGTACAAAGTCGCCATAAACGCGTTGCACGCAACGCTAAATAATAACAGTACACTTTCACGCCCTATGATCTAATTAGATCTCTTAACTGAGGCTTGCAGATTGTATCGACCAAAGTCTTTATTTCTCTCGCATCTGAAATGCCAACAAGCATTTTCCAACAAGAGGTGCTTCTTAATTGATTCCAGTTGCATAATTACACACTGCAATTGAAACAAATGTGGCAAAGATGCGACAGCTACTTCTGGAATGCACAGCAATTCTCACAATTTCATCACCTTAAAAGTTTTCACTAATTCGCAATATCATAAGAGTCATGTGACACCAGACTCATCTAATCGTAAATGGGCATGGAAACGCATCCCAGATGACATTTTAACGCTTTCAGCGAAAACATTGCCAAATGCTATAAACCGCTCAACAAGGCGATTCCCAAATTAATTAGCGATTGCAATCATGTAACATTTAATGGCACAACAACACTGGTCCCTCGCATAGCCAAATGAATGAGAGACACTGGGAATGATAAATATATAAATATTAACAAGCTATGTCATAATGAAAATATTTCACATGAATAGTACTACTTGTTAAATCAACACCAATGGCTAAAACATAATATTGTTTTTCGTATTGCTTGATACACTACTGTCATTTATGATGATGGTCCTTCCCAAAGTTATTTAGTGGTTGCTAAGTAAAACAATAACTCTATGCAAAGAGAATAAATCTTGGATACAAGGATAGTTTTTGAATTTCAAAGAATTTCCATTATTCAGTTATACTTCATTCAAGCATGTATATGTTCAAGTGGCAAATCTGCTCATTCTTTTATTGAAGTTTTTATTTCACGGAGGAAGGTTATTACAACGTCTCCAAGAGCACTCTGCGAGTAGTACGCACTTTCTGGACATCACTGTGATTTTACGAATCAGTGATGCGTTCAGCGCCAGCTATGCGAAACCTGGTCTCATATAGCCTATTGCAAAGCGACGCATCACCCAAGTTTATCTCCAAGGAAAATATTCAATGGAAATGCAATTGCATCCTTTCCTGGCCATTGCTTCCATAAAAACGCAAACCGTGTCTTTATGCAAAAAAGTAATTTATTCCAATCGATACCGGATATCAGAGAAACTTTTAAAATTTGGTGGCACCCTTCAAACTACATTATGCAAGCAACCTGCTTTATTATAAATCACGCATTCCTTAATCCACTACAACTTCCATTACCCTCAACAGTTTCTATAGTATCCCTCACCATTATTAGTATCGCATAACATTTGTAAATTATTTTCCGAAAGTTTCAAATATTATTAAAGCAATATAAAACTATACTGACTTTTCACAAAGTGCATCCTCATATGTACTATATCTCAAAAAGTCAAACATTTATAAATATTTTTGAGAATTATTGTAAATGTGAAGTGCTGCTTTCAAGTTAACATGAAACGGCCATTAGGCATTCTGGCAATACCCTTTGAGCCTATTATCGAAAATTTGGTGTAATTATATATTTTAACTTCCATTACTATCGAAAAAGTAATCATAAATGTATATCATCTGGAATATCCATTTTAGTCAGATTGCGACATCGAAGTACCGGTACTCAATGAGCAAAACAAAATGACATTAATATATAATCAATGTTTAAAACCGTTTCAGATCCAAGCGGAAGTGTTCCTCCTAGCATCGTACATCACAAATTGACCCTGAGGTCTCGTCAAGGGGACACGGTGTTGTTACCATGTGTTGCACATGGCTACCCAGTGCCCCAAAGCAGGTATATCACATGCAATGTCATGTTCAAATTGAGATCCAAGCTTTCTCCGAAAACACAGTTAAGAAGTCCACTTACTGTAATAAATAATACGAGTTCTGTCACCCATACATTGTCGGAATTGCTTAGTGAACTAATGGGACCTGGGAAATAACTTGGATAAAACGTTTCTCAAATTTAATTATGATAGGTGAAGTAAGTACTTTTAATTATAATTGATTTATGTGGCAAAAACAGGGCAGGGAGAATGATCACAAATGCTACATCATTCATGCAGCCGGTGTCAGTTATGATTTCCTATAGCACCCCAATAATGGAATTGCGAGTTCTGGAAGTTCTTGACTTGGAAAGTTATGCTCTCATAACCTTAGGACCCAGGATTGCCGTGTCAAAAACAGAAAACGCAATCTTGATATTAGCACAAAACAAAGGCTGCTTGAATATGTATGGCCACCACTGCCCCGTTGTGATGCCAGAATGGCCTTGTTCGTTAATTACTTCGGTAACGCTATTAAGTAGTTCGATGCCATTAATTTTAGCACCAGGTTTTTGTTACAAGACAAACCCAAGGCAGCATTAATCTTCCCTGTTTAAATTTTGCAATTTTGTTATAGTATAAAGTTTCCTTTCTGACAATAATGTGCACAGTGAAATAGTCCCAGATTCAATTTACAATATCCAGGCCAAAAGTGATTTGACTGCTAATGACCTCTCCTGATTATAATGCAAGACCGGGCTTAGAGATATTAGTAAAGGGGCTGTTCAAGTATTACATAACGCAGTAGGGGGGGAGGGGGGTTGACCATTTTGTTACAGACTGTTACACAGGGG
>JAQFZQ010002687.1:0-12944 GCA_034696005.1 Glomeris marginata | reverse complement strand
ACATTAGTGATATTAACTACATTTTATTGTGATATCAAAAGGGTAGCATGCAAAACCTTGTCAGTTCACCTTTAAGTGTTTCTTTTAAAGTGTGTGATTCTTTAAAGTTTTTTCCTGAAATCTCATCAAACTTTGGAAGCAATTATATCAATAATGCACTATAATTATTCCTGTGATTTACATGCAATATATTTTGAATTTCTTTGTTTTCAGGTTGGAAGATTTGTATCATGCAACAACTTACTGGTTCTATCTACACAAGAGTGACTTTCTGACAGTACTAGAAATTGCTGAAATACACTCCAAACCACAAAGATTACCTCCAAGCTAACCAGCTGTAACAGGTAGACAAAATTTCATTTTTGTACCTACTATAGTATTACCTGTATGGAGATCTCATGTTAATTACCAAATTATGATGACATTCAATGAGACTGGCAATTGAATTTGTACAAATTACCATATACAATTTATATTACCATATTACCTAAGGTCCTTATCTGCTTATATTAGAATGCAAATAATGTCCACATATAAGAACTGGGTTAACTTTATTGATATAACATATCATCATGCATTTACATGCAGGTACATAAATGTGTTTTAATTTTGATCACTGCATACTAAAATTGTATGCTGTTTCTTGAACCCCTGTTTGAGCGACGATTACGCCCTCTATGGCGTTCATCACGTTGGATTTCAATCCGATTCCCCTCATTATGTAGTAGCCTGATAATGAAGTACTGTAAAAAGTTGCAGCAAGTGTCAGGAATGTTAGAAATATTTAATTATTCGAAATAAACAGGGAAAATAGTACTTGAAAGAGGTGATGTTCAACACGGCAGTGTTCAAGATGTCTTCCGATATTACACCGCAACAACACTTCTCCACAAAATGGGCATTCATATAATAGCCATCCTAGCCACCAAGGTACTGAAGACATATTCAACCTATAGAAGACAGTTACAATGTGTTTGAAAAACATGGAATTTGTCAAATTACAATTGTATCTAAATGTACTAGGCCTGTTTCTATGGGCACCATGTGACTGAAGTAGGGACTAGTTTTCTAGCTTATATGGCCCTTTGTTAACATAGAACTTTGTAAACTAATTTGGGGTGCCCATAGATACAACATGTGGCCTAGGTAAGGACCTTTTCTTCAAAAAACCTTCCTGGAAAGAGAGATTGAGTAAGAACAGCCTATGAAGCTACTCGAATCCTTGTATGATACTATTTCCCGCCAGTTTATGTATTTATGCTAATAGAAACTACTCTAGCTGAAGCGCCGTCACAATGGGGCATTTGCAATAGCGTTCAAGTTGACAGAAAATACCGTTTATGGATATATTTACATACCTTTGGAAGTAATCATATTTAATGACGTCATAAGCAGTTTCCCTGCTTGAACAGAACAGTAATAATATGCAATCAATTGAAATCAGATCAATTTCAAGAACATATTATCGATAAATAATATTGTATTTATTTTTTGTACATGTATGCAAAATTAATTGGCCCTATTTACATATAGGTAGGTTTAATTGAAATAAAAATACAAGTCTACAAAGATATAATTTAATATTTTCGAATTTTTGCACTATTCATCATAATTCTTATTACAAATATTTCGGGTGTAACTGTTAATATTTTTATAGACATTATTTTATTCTGTAAATTCACAATTTTTTAATTTTTATATAGTGTTATTTACAAATATGTTTATAGCAGCAGGTAATAAATGTCCAAAATGTTTAATTTCGTTATAGGGTAATTATATGTAGGCCTATTTATGTTCTGGGTTCCTTTTCTGAATGGTTGCAAACTTCAATATAATCAGGTGTAATAATAAAATATATTCAATGGTACGTTGCACTATAAGCAGATCATGCTACATAAATACATATAACAATGTGTGCAATAATTGTATGTATGATATCATGCATTTTTCCTGGTCATTTTTGGGATATTTGCATCACATGTACAATGACTGGCTGAGATTTGACAGGTATTACTCTATCAGAACTTGTGAGTTTCTTCCACAGTTGACCAAACACAATGAGAAAAAGCTCCACCAGTTCTGCAATAGATATTGCTGAAACTCCAAGCCATAGACCCAGATTTCCACCAACAACTCCCCAAAAGTCAGAAAGCTGCAATAGGGAAATGAGTATACTATAGATATTTGTACATGAACACTCGTATACTAAACTTGAATTAATATATAGGGATTTTTGAACCCATCAAGAGTTTTATGATTTATATTTAGGAATAGGCCTACTATTATATGGATAAATGTCTAACATACCGAGTACTTTGGTGTCTCATAAAATATGGACATCATTGGAGATTTCACCTGAACTTTCACCATCACTAATCTGCAATATTTTCATGCTACATTTAATAATTGATCTGTATATTAGATGCCATTGTAGAGACTTGCCTGTTTTGCACAACCTCGTCAGAATATTGTTTGCCGAATGAAAAGTACGATTCTCCTTGTATGCCAGGAAAATTTAGCATTTCTGGCTTTGGTCCATATTCTAATAATACCTGCCCATATTCAGACATGTTTGAACTGGGATTTTCTTTTGCTGAGCTTGTATTAAGTCCTTGTTCCCATTGCTTGTCATAGGACATATTGTGTTCTGAATATCCGGTGTTATCCTGCAGATATCTTGCAGAGATATTTAATTTATCTTGCAGATCTTTCATGTCTTTCATAAAATCATCCTAGATTGAATAAATGTCATTTGTAGTACTACAAATGTTTGCAAATGTAATATTAAATTTCTATATTTAGCATTTTTTGATACCTGAAAAAGAAGTAAGGGTGTCTGTTGCATTGTCGTGCGAAAACTCATCTCCCTGTAAATAATAAGATGAAAACACTATAATTTTTAATTGTTCCTGAAAGTCCTTAACACAGGAAGTGAGCGGAGTCATGTTAGCGTTCGACCAATCACAGCAGGGCAGAAATAGGCCACGCCCACCTGTGACGTCGCTTCCGTCGCCCAAGCGTCCTATACTACTGTTATTTTAATCTTTACTTACCAGCAAGGCACACCACATTCTTTGAAAATGTCAGTCATGTTCAGCACATGAGCACATGTACCTGGTAACACACAATGAAGACAATCTGCATTATTTTACATGGTAATTTTAGTTGCCATTAAATGATACACTCACTATCACATGGTTTGGCATTCGGGTATTTATCAACAAAATAGCCAATGGGGATATTTTCAATGAAGCAATCACAGTAATGTAGAGATATATTCTGCATCATTGTTTTAGTGCATGCCTGTAGTACAAGTTGGAATAGTTATGCATCATATGATGCAAATTGATGATTTAAATAAGTAATTATTATAGGCATACCTCAATTGAGTACATGTATGGCCGATGATGTGAATAGAATAAACTTTCTCTCTGGTGTTGCCCTTCACTGGCTACACATCCTCCGAGTGTTCCTCTATCCTCAATTCGTGTTACTTCATCCTGAAATGACAATTATCAGCTGTTGAACAGCTACATGATATGCTTCAAAATGATAGTATTTATTGTTTTAATGTTTGGGCAATTGTACTGGAACACCCAGTTGCTACACAATGATTATGCAGTATATACGTTTTAAAGGTGAACTGACAGAGTAAATTTATTGCAACCGATTTCTCTGAAAAATTTCCTATGCATGAACAACATGTATTTGCATATGTCCAATTTATTTCTAATTTTTCCACCGATTCGTTTTTTAAAAATAAAAATTCGCAAATTCACTCTAAAATAAGGTGTCAAAATTTACATCCGGGACAGTGCGTATGGCATGCCACTTGCACCAAAACGTGCCCGTAGTGTGATCACGTGACACGCTACAGCAGTTGGTACTGCAGGCACCCCATACAAGATAGCCACACCCTCTTAACCTCACTCCACAGGCCCAAAAAACATACCAAATGCAGCATACTTCTACTGGATGTAACTCTGTCAATAAATGTTTACCAACAAATTTGTGGAACTCATAGTTGTATTTTTAAATGATCACTCTATACAGTATTAATGGCATTGGGTGTTCCAACACCCTGTCAGTTCACCTTTAATATTGAAAATGTATTGTATATACCCAATCCACAGAAATAATGTAGCTGTTGCCTGTTTGAAGTGATATGGCACCTCCATCGCCAGAATCAATAATCTGGGCTATTCCTGGAGTACTCATGTACATCACTATAGCTGTTTTCATGCTAGTTGTTTTGAGTGCAGGGCTGCTGAACACGTAGAAAGTTGCACCTTTTGAAATGCATGCAACCAAATTTGGCACTGTTATTGTTTTCCATTGTCTAGACCACATTATTGTGGTATTCAATTATCATCTTCTCAATTTAAAATTGGGTTACAACCTGTATAAGGTGGTGACCTGATCCATTGTTTCGGATTAATTGCAGAGTTGAACGAGAAACATTGCTCATCATCACCTTTTATGAATGATAATTGCAGACTGGGAATATGCATGGTTAAAATGTGCATGTCATTGTGTCATTGTACTACATTATATTTCCCATTTCAAGAATTAGGAATGAATTTTACCCATTCCAGCCATTTATTGATTCTTGGTTGTCCCTGTAGTCGGATAACATGCTATGAAAAACAAATATATTTCAATTGAATATATTATGTATTGTAATATAATACATGTGTGACATGTGTACCTATCGATTTCATACATTCCACCATTCCAATCAACAGCAGCCTGAAATGTATTGAAATACTTCTTGGATTTGTTCTCTAATTTGGGATGTTCAGGACGCCAGTTCTTTTCTTCTTGATGTTTTTCAAATGCAGTCTGGGACAATGAGTTGAAAATGATACTACATATTTTACATTGGCATTAACTTTGAAATTATTTCTTCTCTGTGTTATTGTATAACAATAATAATGAACTGCCGGAACAGCAGAATGTGATGTCGACGGAAAAATCAAACCATGATGGTGTTTCTAAGTTGTGCGAAGAATTGTCTGCTGTGCAAATAACTAATACACCTGAACACGAAGGCTATGGTGTATGTGGAAATTACGATCCATATATTGAATAACTATTAAACTTTTTAAATAAATAGTGTTACTTTGGTATTGATTTTCCCTCATATATTGCAAAATATATAATAAACATTAAGTCCACTGCACATGTTTAGTATTATGTAATCTAACTGCTTAATGTTAAATAGTCAATAGTTTCTACCTCTATAGATTTATCAGATGTTAGTTGCTGCAACGCACAAATGGTAATTGATGGCAATAGCTGTTGTCCTTCATATCTCCATTCTGATTTCATTATGACCTTATGCCTGGTGGTCATATTATACAGTTAGATTTTCAAGATTGTGGACTGTTGGCAACAATACCATACTATAACTATAGTTGTAACATACTCGCAATATTCTGTGATAACACTCCAGGTCTGCCAGATTGCTATGCAACACCCACCAATGGCTGTCAATGCCCACATAACTCGTAGCAACCAAGATTTTCGTGTTGCCACTTGGCTTAGACCTACTATGGTGCATGTGTTAGTGAATTCCTTTAGTATTTCCTTGAACGAGGGTGCTACTTCAATGTCCTTTTTAGGAGGTACCTAAACATATACATTGGCAAATGGAAGCATTGTCAGGCTTGGAATACACATTTAATTTCATACCTTAGTCATTTTGATGTTCATATGTTATGCTCCGTTGAATGCTGGTTACCACCTACCTATTGCATTGTTTCAACTTGATATTTCCTTATATATGCACAATTATCCAGTATACTGCTTCTGCCTGTCATACAAATCAACAGAAGTTGGTAAGACTACGCCCTGTGTCACCAAAACTATACTACCTGTGTTCACATATTGACCAGGTGTTCGATACTAATTATTTCCTGTATTAGCATTCATGGTCACACATAATGAGATAAATGCAAATACAGCATTTTTCAATTGTGTGATCCACTTTGTCCGGGGTCACAGTGCACAGGCAGGTGACCGTGAACGCTGTTAAATAAAATGTTGATGCATGCAACTTCAATATATTTGAACATGGCATGGATGTGCTGACACTAGGTGTGGTCCTACTTAATAAGTTTACCAACATTTGTTTACTCGTAATGCAGACAGGAATAGCACATAGGGCTATTTTAACAAAAAAAAATCAAGTGGTGACAATGCATTAGGTGTTAACCAACATGAACAGATGCAATCTACATATAAGTCAATATTGAACAATATCAAGAGTGACAATATTTCATGGATGCTATAATGAAACCCTTGCTATACCGGGTAGATAAGAAAAAAGGGTAGCATCAAGTAACTTCCTTAATAATCAAAATATTGTAGGATTGTTTTTGTGGTCAAATAAGAAGTCAGATGCACTTTACAATGCATTATTTGTATTTACAGGGAGACCCTTATGATGTGTGTATCCAAAATAAGCAAACAGCTGATTTTCATATGCATTTATAAAATAGTTCTAAGAATATATAGTTTTACAGTAATTATATAGTAGTATGGATTCAAAGCTTATCTAACAATGCAAAGTGCAGAACATCAACAAGATTGACCAATTGCAAATATAGTTTATGTAGTTGCAAATTGTGCATCAATATACTGTAAATTCATGCAGATAAGTTTAGCCTATTTAAAAGTGTGGTGCAATTTTACTAGGTATTATTTTGAATTTTCCGAGACTTCAATCACGTGAGCTGCGAGTTGTTTAGACTTCTGAGGAGAGACTTCGTCAGAACGGGTGAATTTCTTGTACAGTTGACTGCAGATAATAAGAAGCAGCTCCACTAATTCGCCTATAGACACCGCAGTAACTCCAACCCATAGACCAAGATTTCCTCCCATAACTCCCCAAAAGTCAGACAGCTGTTTAAATAATTCGAAAATTGGGAAATCACGAATTTCAGTGGAATATTGCACTATTTTGCTGCAATTTAAAATCGTAATAATTAAAGGTAATAAGAAAAAGTAACCAACTTACTGAATATTTGGGCGTTTCATAAAATACTGACATCAATGGAGATTGCACTTGAACTTTTACTACCACACACCTGCAAATTTTGTCCAAAAAAAAATAACTTCAGTAAACCGATATTTGGTCATCTAGAAGTCATCCATAAACAACATCATTAGATGAAAAGGTTAAGGAGGAGGGTGGTCTTAGTTTCATATATTTCAGAATTAAATAGTTATTGTTAATTAATTTATAGAATAATTGTCTTGCCATCAATTAGGTTTTTAAAATATACAACAGGTGTTTCCAAATGTTGCTTATGGATGGTCCTTAATACGTACTTTGTTTCCACAAAAGACTTAGAATGCAAACGTTCACTTGTAAAATATGATGGACTTGGTTCACAATTTGTAGGTTCGTCTGGTGTTAGTCCATCAGTCAAATTTTTGTTTATAGGAGGACTGTGATGTCCTTCTGATGGATTTTGGAAGTCCTCTGGCAATCCTCTCAATTCGTTAATCAATTCATTCTAAATTTGATTTGAATATTCAATTAGCATGTTATCCACAACACCGCCATGCAATCTTTGCACGCCATTGCATCAGTCAGCCAGCCCAACTTAAGAAAGTGGTTCAATATTGTATATAAAGTACAAGAAGACCTCAATTGAGTGTAAATGCCTGATAGTACTCTGCCCTACTTTGTCAGAGCCAAATGACCATTGCTTTGCCTCACAGCAGGTACAGTGCTCCAAAATATTATTTGGACAAGGCGCTTGAGCACATTCAATGCAAAAATTGAGTGTTATAGGCTATGCTATAATTAATTGTCTTAATACTATATTATAGCTTGAGATCTCTTCAAAACATGGAAAATATCTAATTAATTGATGCAATGGGCAAGGAATGATAAAATGGTACGTGAACAAACTGACAATATGGAGCAGAACAATTATTTGGACAGTGTTTGTATGCAATTGAATCATTTTATTTTCCGTGGAATATTTGTTCCGTCTACCTTTTTGATTTACAACTGCTAAATGGTTTGTCACTGAATCCATAAGCTTTTTCGTGACTTCTGGAGGAATCTGAGACCACTCGGTTTTGTTGTTTATCTTCTCCTGCTAAGCTCATCATACATGTGCTCTATGGGATTTAAGTCTGGAGACTGTGCAGGCAATGAGAGAACACAATTCGTGTATTTCTTGTCCCGAAAAGTTTTGACAATTTTTGTCGTACGGTTATGATTATCGTCTTGTTGGAATTTCCAAGATCAATTGAGGCCCAATTCCAAAGTACTGGCATTCAGGTTTGCTTGCAGAATGATCAGATAATGTAGAGCTGTTAAAATGTCATCAATGAAGACCAGTCTCCCCACTCCACCAGCCACTGTGCACCTTGACACTATGCATGCAATTGTTTGCCCCAAGCACACTCCATTCCTTTTTTGCTATATTCAGACTGAAATCTTCCCTAGATAGCAGTGCCATAAAGGGAAAAAAACAAACTGGTGCCAGTTTTGACGTTTATGGTCACCGAACTTTCCATGGGTCCTAAGAATAACTGTAAGGGGTGAACATGAACATCGGACGGTATAAATAGAGATGCATAACAAAGCTCATCAGCTTAGACCCTGAGCTCTCCATGCAAGCGCTTGGCGCTGATGGGTGGTAAACTTAGCCGAGGCTAATACAGTGGTGACTAAAGCCACTAAAGCGATAAACGTAAGAGTTGAGACTCTACGAACTGAGATCATGTTTTATGCTACTCTAAACAGTGTGCCATCTGGCTGACCCTGTTTAGAGAGTAGCATACATCATAATCTCAGTTTGTGAAGTCTCAACGCTCGTGCTCATTGGTTTAGTACAGTCCAGCTGTGTGAAATGCACATACCAAGCTAAAACCAGTAAACTTAAGGCCCAATGGGGTAGCATGGGTGATGCGAGGGTTAGAAGCACCGAGTTAATAAAGTATGTCGTCCCAGTCAGTTTCACTCAGCATATCTTCCCGTCCGGGAGAAAAGACTTCGAGCTGACGAAGTGTGAGTAATCGCTTCCAAAAGCGAACTAACCTTACAACTTGACAGGAAATATAGCTAGAACCGTAGCAACTGGTGTAATGGCAGCCAAAGAATGTGCGTTGGAAATACGGATAGCCAATTTATGATGTCGAACTTAACACATATGTATATAATACCTGGTAGAAAAGCAATGGCGTTGTTTGTATTGTTCTACGAAAACTCATCTCCCTGTCAGAAAGTTTGGAAATAACACTGTACAAATTATACTTTTGCTTTGCTTTAAAAAAATATGACTTACCAGCAAGGTACCCCACATTCGTCAAATATGTTAGTCATGTTGAGTACATGGGCACAAGTAGCTAGACATTAAAAATACAAATGTCAGAGGATCTGCATTGTCTAAATATACCATAATGCAGTTTTAGTCCATTCCCTGTATACAGGATATAATACAAATCTGGTCACATTTGCAATACCTTCGGAAGTGTTTCATGACATTTCATCAGAATTGTGTATGTGCACTTATGTATATGGCTCTTGTAAATTGGTTGGTGAAATCCATTGAGGGTATGGATGTGACCTTAAGCGACGTTGTCAATGTTATCGTGGTGCCATCTTGGGAAGTAAACAAATTAGAGGCCTAGTTCCAATTGGGTAATTGTGCCTCATCCTTTTCAAATGAAACTTATTCCCATTTTTTATTTGGACGAATTAAAATATGTATGTTTTATCCAGTATATATAAGTATTACTTTTTTGATAGTACATGTAATTGTAAACGGCTATTAAAGAAAGATAAAGGGTTTTAGTCCACCCTGTATACCTACTGCTTTAATTTATTGGACCAAACGTACTTATGTATCTTTTAATTCGTTAAAGGGACAGTCAACCCAACAAAAATTATGGAATATGTTATTCAGAGTGAAAAACTATAAAGAATGGCTATTTGGTATGTTAACCAATTCGTAACGGTTAACGAGTTATAAATTAAATTCAAAAAAGGCATACTGACAGCAAATTCAACAGCCGTTATGAGTAAAGGCAATGGGGAAGACATCGGCCAGGGCTGTGCTCGGCAGCGCTCGCGTTCCCCCGTTCGCAAAATCCTCTGGCCAAGGTTTGGCCAAAAAAATTTCCAACTGACGTGTGTGCAGGGGAGCAGCCAACTGATGGTAACAGCCCGATGCCGATTCATTGTGGCTGCCATTGCCAACTCCGTTTTACCGTAAATGGTTGAAGTAATTGTCTGCGTTGCTCCAACATGCAAAAATAGACGTCAAAACGCCGATGATAACGAAGCCATCAACAGTTGCCCTTCCTCTTTAGGAGAGTTATATTCCCAAAGGGGGGGGGGAAGAGGCTAGTTGCATAATCCCTGCCATTAGGCAACTGTCGCAACCCCCATGGATCGCCATGGGTGATTTGGCCTTCCATCCGTGCAAAGGAGTTCCATCGACAAATCGGTCTCTTTTTTTAACCGTTACAAATTGGTTAACATACCAAATAGCCATTCTTTATAGTTTTTCAATCTGAATAACATATTAAATAATTTTTGTTGGGTTGACTGTCCCTTTAATATAAAAAAAGTAACTTCAGAAGGTATCGCAAATATGACAAGACTTTCTTCTTATCAATTCAAATTCAGTGAAGTACAGTGTATCATCCACGATTACTGTAATTGGTACAAACTCACTCATACATGGTCTTGCATCAGGGTAATGGTCAGACAAATAACCAACTGGGATAGTTGGAATGTAGCAATCGCAGAAGTGTAGGGATATATTCTGCATCATCGTTTTGGTACATGCCTATAAAAAATTACATTACTTATTAATAGTAATGTATTTCATAAGAATGTCTATCTTAGTGACTTCAGATACTTCAATGGAATACTTGTACTGCCGCTTTTCTGTATAATATACACTCTTGGGCTGATGGTTCCCTTCACTAGACACGCAGTCACGGGATGACCCTCTGTTCGGTATTCGTGTGACTTCTTCCTGAACAATAATGTTGCCTGATTATAATCAAGGTGGTGACATTATAACCTCTGTAACACACTAAATGTTCAACATTGTGAAGGCTACATTATTCAGCCTTGCTAATGCAGGGTGTTCCTAGACTACCTGTACAAATTGTTGTGGGTGATAGCATACACCATGACAAACATTTTTTGCCACATAATGTGGGGTCACAAATGCCCCATTTCACTGCAAAGGGACATTTACAGTTGGTGGTGAACCAGGAAAGTACAGAGACTATAAGTGAAAGGGGCATTTGCGACCCCATATTAATTGGTGAAAAATGTTTGCCAAGGTGTCTGCTATCACCCACATCACGTTGTGCAACCTGTATATCAAGCGTACTATAATACCATGTGTCCTTGGTACAATAAAGCAAGCATTCCAAAACCAAACCTTGTGTAATGTTATTGTAATCACCGTGCCAACAAGGTTTTTACATATGCCATATTGTTTTGCATTGAACAAAAAGGTTTGGGCATCCTGTATCATATGTCATAAACAAGGTGGAACAAAAGTCTAGAACTTTTTGAATAGCTGTTTACTTATCATGCCTATCAAAATTGTAATAATGGGGACAAATAGGAAGTCATATGTGCACTTTCTAATGGTGTCAAAAGTTTCGAACGTGCACCACGTTTTTAAGGTCATCCGTGTTCTAACTTTTGAACCGTGCAAGTTAGGAGAAAATTTCGAATTATGCGAGTGAAGAGCACGCCCGAATTAGAATAAAATTTGTACTTTGCATAATTTTTGTGCATTTGCAAACCTACAGAAATTTCTGAACATTTACCAACAAAGTCGATGTGTGCTGCAGTAAAGCGACATTTCATTTCGTAAAGAGTGCACAAGGCCGTAGGATTTCCAGACTACAACCTGCGACAGGATTCAGATTCCTAATGATTATTGTGATTACAATAATTTTGCATTATTACAGAAAAGAGCGTGTGACTTCCACATGAATATCAATAGTAAACAAAATACATCAATCAATGATGTGCTCAATATGTTGTCCTTCTGCAGCTACACAAAGTTGTGCACAATGTTGATTAATATCTGGACGTTTTGCAAATGCACGAAAATTATGCAAAGTACAATTTTTATACTAATTCGGGCGTGCTCTTCACTCACCTAATTCGAAATTGTCTCCTAACTTGCACGGTTCAAAAGTTAGAACACGGATGACCTTGAAAATGTGGTGAACGTTCGAAAATTTTGACACCATTGGAAAGCGCACATATGACTTCCTTGTTGTCCCCATTATTACAATTTTTATATGTATGATAAGTGAACCGCTATTCAAAAAAGTTCCAGACTTTTGTTCCACCCTGTATAGTACATGTACAGTATCTGTTCTTACCCACTCAATGGATGCTATATAATGGTTGCCCATTTTTAGGGTTATGGCACTCCCATCACCTGATTCACATGTAGGAGCTACTCCAGGGGTACTAATGTGCATCACCACAGCAGTGTTGGAATTTGTATAATATGGACTGGAGTCGTTGCGAGCCATGTAGAATGTTACACCTTTGAAAGATAATAGTATATGAAACGTTCGCTTGATTAATTGGAATTAATCAGTAGAGCCTGTACAATCCTCTACATAAAAAACCAAAGGTACATTAGACCATCAGTGTAAAAGAAATGTTTTTATAAATACAATATAATGTAAGAATAGCGTATTTGGAGAATAAATAGTCCGGTCGAGATACCAAAGTCCGTGCACCTTCTAGGGGGGACCTTTTTTTTAAGATTGCAATACATTTTTGACATGTTAAAGTTGCAATTTAGCGTGGGAGCCACTTTTAAATTTTGTAGTTTGGCCAACATTTTAAAGGTGAATTGACACGGTTTTGTAACGTACCCTGAAAAGTCCCTCCCTTTATTTAAACAATGTCATAAAAACGA
>JAQFZQ010002686.1:0-12946 GCA_034696005.1 Glomeris marginata | reverse complement strand
GATGTGACGTTTCAGGTGCTGCTTAAAAACCTAAGCGTTTAAGGACATGTGTTTATATGAACTTTATGTCTTGGTTTTATGCATGGAATATACCCTGTTAGTTTGTCCACCTATTACAGAATCACCCTGTATAAACCGTATTTCGTGAAGCCAGTCAGATGTGTCTTTATTGTGGCAATAGATTATAATTAAACATTTCATTAACCATCTATATTTTTATGATAAAATTTCATGATGAAATTGTATACTATATGTATAACAAAGCAGGTCAGCAATATTTCAAAATTAACCCCTTATATACAGCTTTAAACGAGCCTTGTGAAATGGAGAAAAACCTATTCAACTTCGTCCAATCATAAAATCGAAAATTGCTTGTGTTTACTAATAAACTCAACACATAAACAACATTTGATGCACGATATTGGGTTTTATTCATTGAACTGGTAACATTGTACATTAATGCAAAACTGTGAAATTTAGTGAGGAGGTTTTGTGCGTGTGAAATTATGCAAAGATGGGGGTCTTCTTCATATTGCACCAATGCATCATCAGAAGCCTGATCGAAAGTAAATAACATCATATCAAGTTTATGCATAATATGTACGTATAATTGTATCAATCGAGTATAGCTTCTGTAATACTCACATTCTTCTAGCCAATGGGGCATATCGTCATAGCTATAGGCCCAAGTAATCTCAAAATTACACAAAGTAAACTCTGAATTATGCCCAATGGATTTTGTGTTCCTCCTGATCCTGGTAAAGCACCTGGGATGAGGTTTCCTAGTCCGAGTAAACTGTTTAGCAAACTTTGAGCTTGATCATCTGACAGTGCTGCTAGTAAGTTGAAGACAATATTGTATACAGGGTTTTTTGTGGTTGGGTCCAAGAGGTCCCAAACTAATTGGCCCAACAGGTTACACAAGCCCAATACTTGCAATACTTGCAATAGGTTATACAAGAGGTCCCTGAGAAGTTTAAAAATGACTGGAAGGGCTTTTTGTAACACTTTTGCGAGTCCGGTGACAGTTGTTCCCAAATCTGGTTGATTGATAAGAGGAAACCATTCGTTTTGTAGAATGTCGAGGAGAGAGTACGTATTGTTTTTGAGGTTCGTGAAAAGGTCTTTTAGTGCTGGACATTTATCGATATTTGCAAGAGCTGCGGATATTTTGTCAAAGACTGGTCCAAGTGTTGTTTTTATGCTCTCAATGCCGTCATAGATTGCTTGTTTCAAGTTGTCTAGTTTTTGAAGTACTTTCTGTAACAACTCTCCCAGCAAGGCTGTTACTTTCTGCAATGCAGGTCCAAGATCTTTAAGTGCGTTCACCAATCCGCTCAAATCGACGTCTTTGAGATCACATGTGCCACAAGGTGGGCGTGGTGTACCTGACGTGCCCACACCCAATAAACCTAGCACCACTTTTAATAAACCACCTAAAAAGATTACCGCAAATGTTATATCTGCCAGACAGAAATGAATTTCGAAAATTCTAATGAAATAATGCTCACCAAGATCCTGTCTCGGCTGAAGCTCTCCACTGTTTCTCTCACGTGGCAGCAAATTGGCATCGCATGAAGCGAAAACCAAAAGGCACACAAATGCAACAGTTGATACCGAGTTCATTTTTGAATATGGACTGATGGTGTTGATCGAATAGGACTTTCCAGTGAGGATGGCCAGCTTTTATACTGCATTTGTTGTATTTGAATGTATTGTGATGAAGCAACTTGTTTGATTCATTTGACGAAATCCAAATATAGATTGTTTGAACATTCGTGTATATTTTTTTGGGCAGATTTACGTCAACGCATGTTTACTATTAAATTGCAAAACCGAATATGTTATGGCAACTGGTATGCCTACCAATAGCTATCATGATAGCATATATTCTCATTTTACTCTCGTTTCCATCCCATGATTTGTATTTTAGTTTGACGTCAATTTCGCCAATTTTGCAAGAAATTGTTGGACGGGTTTTCCCCAAATACAATTTTGCGTTCGATAGTTTATGACTATACTTTTTTGCATTTGTTTATCACAGACTAATTTCAACACAGGTACGAAGCGTCATAATAGGTTTTATAGGTGAACCTGACTTGTGTTTGTAACTCCAAGTCATGTGTCCAGTTTACTCGGTTCTAAACATTTTAGCTATATCACTTTATCATAGACCTCTGTATAACAACACTTTTTTGTCATTTGAACATGAATTGAGACTTCATATTACATGGTTGGTACTCGCGGCCTTTAAATATTATACAGAATTTTAGGTACAATAGCAAGTTTTCTGATGCTCGAAGATTAACAAATATCCATAATCTATTTTAGCAGGTGTTCCACGAAATATGTTTTCTGTATATATTGTATATAAGCATGGTATAAGATTTCAGTTTATTAAAAATACCATCGATATGTTGCTATTATATAGTAATTAAAGGTGGGGCGAATCGAATCGGCAATTTCATAGTTCTTGAAATCCTAAATCGAAAACCATATGATTAAGATATAGGTGGCTGTTGTCAATTAGAAAGTTATAAAGTACCATTATATAGTTGGAGAGAAACCACATTTTTATGACGAAGTTTCAAACTTTTATTAAATTGTTGCGAAACTGCGGCTTGTGAATTATAACATTAAAAACTCGAACGCTTTCCATTTATGAAACGAGTCCATGCATTAAATAAAAACAATGATTGAAACATAATTCCACATTCTGGAGAATTTGCATTTCAAGTATTGCATTTGAATCCAGGGTATGGAACGCAACATAAAAAGCGAATTATGCAAGCCGAATGATTCTTGTTTGATTCGTTTAATTCAATGCAAAATTGATCCACACTTTCTTTGTGGCAGATGTTATCAAGGTCAGTATTTATGCCACCAATAAAGAAAAAGTTCAATGACACTGTATGCAATTTAAATCACAGAACCTATTCACAAGTTTCTCGACAAGGTTCGCGGAGAAATCCGTGTGGTGGCGCTGCTATCAATGCGGCCACCAGGGTGCTGTATATGACGTCATGTGATGACGTTTGAACGAACGGAGTGAACGAAAACGGGAGTACCGTTTTCATTCCGGAATGAAAAATCGAAAAATCACTCTGCTGTAGGGATCTACAGCACCAAAATTGCGGGTGACTGACGCTCCCGCCGCCTATCGGCGGTTAGGTGAATCGCGTTCCAAGAAACTTGTGAATACTATTAAATTCTAGAACATGTGGTTTTCCACTCCAACACAAAAATTAGTTGGGCTCGTATTGTACAGTAACTTGAACATAAATAAATAAGATGCTGGCAAGAAAATCTATATAGCAACGCTGGAATGGTTAAAACAAAAATGTGAACTAAGAACAACTTATTATTACCTAATCCTATTAATAGAAATTGGAGACGAGCTGCTATTAACACTTTTTTTTGCGTACAAATTAAAGTGTAGCTGTGCTAATTAAATATAGTCGATTTTTTATTTCATGCAGAGTCAGTGCAACCGAGTTTGAAATTTCGTCCAAAATGCACAGGTGGCGCTGCTTAGATTTTCGATTGCAATTAAAATAGTATGTAAATGCAATACAAAATTCCCATACGTGTATTACTAATTTATCTAAAGGTAAATCGCTGGTAACAATTAAGTGGTAATTAAATTACCAAGTGGTAATCTCAAACTTAAATCAAGCTAATTTTTCTGGAGGTAAAATACATCCCGTCTTGCATAAAAGTATATTTGAGAGCCCTTTCATGACGGATACATTTAAAATGCGCTCACATCACATCGATTTTAATGTTAATTCTTTCACGTTAATACCCTGCATATTGCTAACAAGATTTGGTTTTACAATAAAACCGTTAATCAAATTTTAGGCCACAACTGAAAATCACATTCTCACAGAGCATTTACATCAGCATGTTGTATACCTTTAAAAACTCCACAAATATATAAACCGAATTTCGTGAATCTGTTCCAATGCTATAACTAAAACCACCACATTTCACCCTGAAGGCCAGTCATTGTTCGGAGTCAGAGTGTCTTTATTGTCGCAATAAAGTATAATTAAACATTTCATTAACCCTCTATATTGTTTTTTGATACAATTTACAGATGAAATTGTATTATGTATAATAAAGCAGGTCGGCAACATTTCAATATTACCGGCAACCCATGTATAGCTTTAAACGAGCCATTCATTATCTTAAGAGGTGAAATGGAGTAAAAACCTATAACAAAGACTTTCCGTTTGCAAGTCTTTTATTCGTCCAATTATAAAATCGGATTGCTTGTATTTACTATAATAAACTCAATACATAAACAACATTTGATGCACGATATTGGGTTTTATTCAATTAACTGGTAACATTGTACATTAATGCTAAGCTGCGTGAAATTTAGTGAGGAGGTTTTGTGCATGTGAAATTATGCGAAGATGGGGTCTTCCATTGCACCAATACATCATCAGAAGCCTGAAAGTAAATAACATCATGTATCAACTTTCTTGAACTATAATATACGTATAAATGTATAAATCGAGTACAGCTTCTGTAATACTCACATACTTTTAAATACCGCATCCAAGCCCACCAAGTACACCTCCAAGCCCACCAAGTGCACCTCCAAGCCCACCAAGTGCACCTCCAAGACCACTAAGTGGACCTTTAGCACCAAGTAATTTAAAAACTGTACAAAGTAACTTGGTTACTATGCCCATTATATCTGGTGCCCCTCCTGATCCTGGGAGAAGATTTTGGAGGAGGCCTCCTAGTCCGAGTAAACTGGTTAGCAAATTTTGAGCCTGACTATCTGACAGTTGGGAAAGTAAATCCAAGACAAGATTGTATACAGGGTTCTTTACGGTTGGGTCTAAGAGGTCCCAAATTAGTTGGCCTAACAGGTCACACAAGGGCAATACTGCTTGCGAAATTTGCAATACGTTATACAAGAGGTCCCTGAGGAGTTTAAATATATCTGGAAGGGCTTTTACTAATACTTTCGCAAGTCCGGTGATAGTTGTTGGCAAAGTTGGTTGACTGATCAAAGGATACCATTCTTTGTCTAGAGTATCGAGGATTGCGTACGTATTGTTTTTGAGGTTCGTGAAAACAATGAGCTATATACTTTGGTTCAGGAGGGGCAAGCTCGCGAACCTAACCGACGCCGGGATTACGTCATCGCACGTGCACAAACGCCAGCCATGTTCGATTTTGGGTAAGAAAACAAACGCATTTCCTCCGTTAAGTAAAGGATGTTTCGAAAAACATCCGTGAACATAAAAGATCCGTAGGGTGTCAAAACGTATTTCTATCTAGTTTTGGTAATTTTACGTTTATTACTTTTCTCTCGGTGGATCATTTGCCATGTCGTAACTTGCGTAACAATTGACCGAGAGAAAAGTAATTAACATAACCTTGCGAAAACCAGTTCTAAATATGTTTTGACACACTGCGGTTCTTTTATGTTCACAGATGTTTCTCGAAACAATAGTTATTTAACGGAGAAAACGCGTTTATCTTCAAATATGCAGGATTTCCAATAGTGTACCGCTAGAACATGGCCGCCAACGCTCGCAGTTCAGCTGCACGGACCCCCCTACGCTGTGGTTCGCGAATCGACGTAGCCGAAAGCGGCGATCTCCCCTCCTGAACCAAAGTATATAGCTCATTGGTGAAAAGGTCTTTTAGTGCTGGACATTTAACAACATTTGCAGCAGCTACGGATAAATCGTTAAAGACTGGTCCAATGTTATCTTTTATGCTTTGAATGGCTTTCTGTATTGCTACTTTCAAGTCTTTTACATTTGCAAGTATTTCCTTAAACAACTCTCCCAGCGTGGTTGTTACTGCCTGCACTGCAGGTCCGAGATCTTGAAGTGCAGGCACCAATCCGCTCAAATCGACTTTACTGAGATCGCATGTGCCACAAGGTGGGCGTGGTGTAGATGACGTGGTAAGGGTTATACCCAGAGCTGATAGCACTTGGTTTATTATAGACTCTAAACAGATTACCGCAAATGTTATATATTATAGCCAGAAAAAAATGAATTTATAAATTTCTAAGTAAATCATGCTCACCAAGATCAAGACCAGGAATAGGAAGAAGCGGCAACTGTCTGTTCTGAAGCTCTCCGCTGTTTCTCTCACGTGGCAGCACATTGGCATCGCATGAAGCGAAAACCAAAAGGCACACAAATGCAACAGTTGATACCGAGTTCATTTTTGAATATGGACTGATGGTGTTGATCGAATAGGACTTTCCAGTGAGGATGGCCAGCTTTTATACTGCATTTGTTGTGTTTTTAATGTATTGTGATGAAGCAACTTGTGTATGCTTATTGATTCATTTGACTGAATGCAAATAATGTGTTTGAACATTCATCTATTTTTTTGGGCTGATTTACGTCAATGCATATTAGCTATTAAATTGCACAAGCGAATATGTTATAGTTTTGCACATGTGTATAATAAGGGGTTGGAACCTCGTTTAGAAGGGCGTGGCAACTGTATAATTCCTTCCAATAGCTACACATCATTTTAACATATGCATAATTATATTCTCATTTTGCGTCTGTTTCCTTCCCATTATGTGTACTTTAGCTTGACTTCAATGTTGTACGTATAGGTGAATCTAACTTCTATTTGTTTGTAACTCCACATCAAGTGTCCAGTGTAGGGTACTCGGTTCTAAACATTTTAGCTATATCACTTGTACCGTATTAACACTTTAGTTCATTTGAACAAGAATTGAGACTTCATTACATGGTTGGTACCGATTTTTGAAGTTCTAAATTGTGTATTATATTAAAAGTCCTCATAAAATATCTATATTACAGCTCGAAGATGCAAATATCCATAATCGATTTTAGCAGGTGTTCCACGAAATGTTTTCTGTATATTGTATAAAATTTCAGTTTATTAAAAATCCCATCGACATGATTGTTATTAGTAATTAAAAATGGGGCGAATCGAATCGGCAAGTTACCTTTAACCTTCAGCAAATTTTTCAAAGTTTTTGAAATAATAAATCGAAAACCATAAAAGATCGGTGGATGTTGTCAATTAGAAAGTTATAAAGTTCCAATAGTTGGAGAGAAACCACATTTTTATGACGAAATTTCAAACTTTAATAAATTGTTGCGAAACTGCGGCTTGTGTATTATATAACATTTATAAAATTGAACACTTTCCGTTTGTGGATCGAGCCCATAATGTAAGGTGTCACACTGTAGGTAATTGTGCGACCAATAACGAAAAAGTTCCATGAAATGAAAACGTGCGATTTTTGCAATTTTCTCACATTACACCGCAGTTCCACGCAAATTTATTGAACTTTTAATTTGAAACTTCGCCATAAAAATACGAAAAAATGTTGATTCTCTCAAACAAACGGCCCTCTACAACTTTCTAATTCACAACATCCACTTATATTTTACGGTTTTCGACTTATAGGATTTCAAAAACTTTGAAAAGTTTGCACCGAGGTCATAGGGCTTGCCCATCCATTCGCCCCAATTCATTATACTAATAATATGTCGATCAGATTTTTAATTAACTGCAATTTTGTACAATACGAAGAAATCATGTTACAAGGAACACCAGTGTTTGGTAATGAAGACGATCTTTTCAAGCACATATTTAATACTACATAGGAACCTCGGATTATACGAGTACCTTGATTATGTTAGTATAGTTTTTCCCAATAATTAATAAACTCGATTAAATTACTTTGTGTAATTATATTTAAATAATAAAAATATAAAAGTGTATACTGTAGGCTATATACATTTTTTATTAATCATTCATATGAATACTTTTAAGTTTTGGAAAGTATCATTTTGAGTCTCCATTATTTCCCATTAGAAACCAAGGTTCCACTGCATTTTACTAGATTAGAGTTAAGCAAACGCACACAACCTGCCATTTTATGCTTCGTTATACATTGTATAGTTTGCCAATAGCAACACTTGGCAATGTACGTCATATAGTTGTTTGTTCGATTGTCCGATTGCAAATGCAGTATAGAATAGGTACATATTGCACCACTTTTTTTTTTACAATGAACATTTGAATTTTGAATTTACTACCATTACAAATTTTGCTATCTTAATAGCGTTTTAAACACAAATCGAGCACAATGTGAATAGGTTTAAAATAATTTATTTTCACTCCTATATTAATTTATACTTTTATAGTATAATATTTCAATTTTGAAAATTGGCTTGCATTTCATTAAATAATTCGCAATTTAATACTCGGCATGCACACGTGTATAGTTGGATATTCAGTTTCCTATTGAAACTTTCCGTTCTATCAATTTTCAAATTTACACGGTATTATAAAGTTCAGGTTTTTCTGAAATATTTTTAAAACACTTTCAAAATTAAGGTAATTTTAAAAATACCTTGATTAATATGCATGTAAAACGTTTTGGTTATTAAAATTAACATTTGACTTTACAGCAGTTTTGTACTTTAAAATAATACGGTCATTATTTTCCGGATTTCTCGTAATAACAATGAGTTGTAAATGAATAGCATGAATACATTTTTAACCATTAATATAGTATTTCACCAGCATTTTAATTGCTATTATACATCCAATTTTATAAATTGTTTGCTTTCTGTGAGCCAAGTGCATATGCAGCGAAATATATGTATAAATTGTATGGGCATATAATTATAATTTTATCAGACGATTAAATTTCAGCAATTTCTTGTGATAAAGATGGGGCTATTTAAAGAGCTTGATTATACATATCATGGATATCGATATTGAGTTAATCGGGACAGTGAAACCCTGACCAAAAGTATTTTGCTATCCTGCAGCACACGGTAGGCGACAATACTTTTGGCCGCAATTTTACATTAAAGAAGTATGTTTGTAATGATGAACAATGCATTTTTTATGTTTTATTCGATTACTGAACGAGAATTTATTATGGCAAATTGAGAAGTAAAAATCTTTTTTTTTTTAAGTAAAAAGTTTAATATCTGAGCCGTGTGTCCTGGGCGAAAACACGCCCCCTTTTAGGACGGTTTTTATTTAATATCTCGTTAACTATCGGGAATTTAGAAAAACTTCCTATACAAACTTTCTATAGTTTGTTTTTGCGCACAACATATCAAAAAATTTCGTTTGGGTAAACTGTCCCTTTAATTCATGGCCAGTAAGTATGTATTGCCAGCCGTACACCCCTAGGAGGTTTTCGGACCGTTGGGTGGTGGCGTTCCCTCGTTAAGAGAGCGAATAAAGTATTATTATTATTTTTATTAATCGAAAGCTTTAAAAATGCACTTGCAGACTGATCATGCGCTAAAAACTATTTAAAAAACCAATTCCTGTAAATGTAGAAAACGGTCTATTAAAAATAGCGTGCAGTAAAACTTTTGCCAAAATTAGATAAATGCCCGAAAAGACACAATTTTGTTGTATATTTCGATTTTGAATAACTATTAAACTCTTTATTTAAACAAATTAATGGCGTGCTTTGTAATCAGCAATGACCTTGTATTGTTGGCGCATCCAGCAATGACAATTGACGTTGTGCGTCACATATTTTGTTCAAGTAACATATTGTCTGATCGCAAATGCAGTGTATAATATTGCACCACTGTTTTGTACACTAAATGATGTATGTACATTATATTTTGATGTAGTACTGTTCCAATGCTATAACTTAAAAACAACAATTTTTCATATGGATTTTGCAATGAAGCCTGTAACATTTAAACGTCAAATCAACTTGTTATTATACCTAAATAAAATTACATTTTTTATTCAGATGTCAAATACAATTTCCATATTTTAATTTATTATGCAATGTATATGCAGACAGACTATAGCTTACTGTCTGTATGTACATATACATATATGTCAATATTCATAAAATAATTTTTCAGGATACCGAAATTATAATACTGTGAATTTTGTACTAACTTTGGTTTTTATTTACCACAATTATTTTATTATTTTAATTAAAGATCATATTGCTGGAATACTTTGTTCTCGGCATTTATATAATAATTGTCTTAAATACAATTTATTTTGCTTAATTACAATTGGCTGGATATGGAAAAAATATACGGTTTCATGTTTTCATTTCTGTCTCTAAATGTGGTGGCGATTGTGGTGTAGTGGCGACTATTGTGTGGTTTTGATGGTGGTGTGCAGTTACAGGTGTTGTTAATTTTGCCCTTGGATTTGCTTCAGCTAATATAAAATACAGCCGGCCCAAATGAAAGGCTTTTGTAATACATACTACATAAACTATATTTTGTTGATCTGTTCCAATATGTAAATTTATAACATTAATGTTATTTGGATTGCATTCTGAAGGCTAGTCGCTGTTAAACATCAAATGTGTTTTCGTTGTTACAATGAAATAGTACAAGCATAGACGTGTTATTACGTATCCATATTTTTACATATATATCAGGTCATTAATGAATTTGGTATGAATATAAAAGTTACAACCACAGTGAGACTAGTCTATTTTTAATAAATGAGCATTATCAAGAGTGGCATTATACATTAACCCAAAGCTATACATTTAGTGCGGAGGTTGTGTGCATGCCATGAAATACAAGATCACATATGAACAGACGCCTGAAAGTAAGTTACATCATACAAGAACTGTTGAATGGTATAATATTTGTACTATTGTGTCAATATAGCAATTGCAATTTTGTTTTTCTACTTAAAACAATAAAAATCATACTCTTATAAGTAGGTTGCTTCCGCAATGTTCCGCATGTTTTTTTTTGGGGAAATGGCCGCCCAAATATTTTCGCAATTGTAATACACTGGTTAATATGGAAGCTAGACTAATAAGATTTAGTGTTCCTGTTGTTGGAAGAAGGTTTCGGGCGATGTTTTCTATTTCTCCGAGTAAACCGTTTTGCAAATTCTGAGCCGCACCATCTGACAACTTGTAGATTAAGTTGATATACAGGGTTGGTTTGTAATGGGATCCAAGAGGGCCGTAATTAGTTAGCCTAACAAGCATTACTATACTGCATGGCAAAACTTTCTAACGATATAAGAGGCACGTCCCTGAGGAGTTTAAAAACGACTGGAAGAGCTATAAACACAGGGTGGAAGATACAGTGTGGAGCTCCATAAATATGGACGATATACATGCAACGCGAAATGAGCGAACTCGGACAGTTTATCGTCCCCTCTCTATTGTCACCTGACCAAAGAACCCTTCCCCCAGTGCAAACGGACAAAAGAGAGGGGATGATAATTGCTTTAATCCTAAACTGTCCGAGTTCGCTCATTTCGCGTTGCATGTATACATGATTGGAGACTGGAAGGATCATTATCAAATGGGCCATCCACTTGGCATGACGGGAATGACCTTGGACTGCGTGTTCAAGGTTATTGGAAGTCTAGTTCCTGAACCGTAAGAGATGGGCAACATGTGTAAATTCGAAAGTTGTGCAGCACCATCAAATTGGTACGGAAATGCTTGGTTTAGTAAGTTCACGGATGTCTTTCGAAAAAACCTTTATTTAACGGAGAAAACGCGTTTGTTTTCAAACTTACTGCATTTCCTAAACTCACTGTAACATAGGTTATTCTCAAACAGGCAATATGGTTTACTTCTGTTCCACCCTGTATGTAGTGCAAAATGTGAACTCTGATATTTTAAGAAAATAGGAAATGTTTCAAGTTCCCAATTGGTGTGAAATGTTACTATAATTAGGCCATAAAAATGATGCAGTGGTTTTAATTATGTGCTATCGTCATTGATCTTTTCCGGATGAGCAAATGCGATTTTACGCTTTGATTTTCATCAATCATGGAGGTGTGGTCGTGCTGTGCAAACCTCCCATTGGTCACAAAATTCCATCCGTCCACACGAAAGCTGTCTCATTTTAGGTGTGAAAATTGAGATTTTTGCCAATGGATATATATTAGAATTTTAAATAAAGTTCAGCATTGCCCCACTCAATTGCGCTTTCTACGATGGATATTTTTCAAATGACATTCTATGTGAGCTCGGCCATTATTTATTACATTAGCACTCGCTGCCGGTTTCTAATTTTCACCGCAAATCATGTGCGCATGTCAATTAATTTGTCTATTAGAAAGCTGAGCAACCAAATTCATGTAATAACCACATTTACATGCGTTGAAGCATGAGGAATTGGAATTTGCATCTCATCAATGCGCTACTGCGAGACCACAGACATTATTGGCATGAGTGACATACAAGCAGGCAATCTCAAAATTACAGCTCCATTTATTTTCGCAATTGTAATACACTGGTTAATATGGAAGCTAGACTAATAAGATTTAGTGTTCCTGTTGTTGGAAGAAGGTTTCTCTAACTAGTTTTGGTTAGGTTACGTTAATTAATTTTCTCTCGGTTACGTGTTACGGGTTTGTTACGGGAGTTACAACAATTTTATATGAACAAAACCTGTTATTTGAAATGATGCAAACTTACAACTACATTTACTGCTGTCAAGTGAAGCCTTATTAATGGAGTTGTCAACCAACTCTGATGTAGGTATATGACATGTTATGCTTCACTGTCAAAAAACACTCATTAGAAAACATTTATCGCGAAAACGAGTATAGGGATTTGGCAGGTCAAAATGCAGCATGTCACCCTACTCATGATTGACTAGTACATTGGTCATGAATTGTATTGTATAAACATGTTATTAATGTTGGATCAATGAGCTCATTGGTTAGACCTTTCCAAGCCATTTACCGATTTAGTGCAATAAATTTCTTCTAATGGACTTTTTAGATGATCATCACAGACATCCAATCATAATTTTTTTAGCTGGCTTCTATTTCATCACTCACGTGCAGTATACAATATTTGATTTTAATTTGCTACAAGGTCCTCAATTCCATCCCCATTGGTTTAAGGCGGCATCACATCGCCAAAAGGGTAAGGCAGGCTTCCCCTCCATGCCCCTGCAGCAATTGCACAAGCGTT
>JAQFZQ010002685.1:0-12946 GCA_034696005.1 Glomeris marginata | reverse complement strand
ACTTCGGAAGCCCATAGCTCCCTTGGTAATCATCTTGGCGGTACATAACGAAGACAATGTGATTGTTAGCCCATCCCTTCCAACCCCTTAAATTTTTTGCTCTGAGCTGCGAAACACCCTGTATATGTTACAAATTGCATTTGTATCTATATGCATGGAACAATTAATACATATTTGTTTCTCTTGTTTGTTCTTCCGTTATAATCAATCGGCCCTTAAATTTGTAATGCGCCAATAAATAGTATATATCGAAATCTAATTGATTTTATTCAGATAGTAAATTGTTATAAAAACGGTCTGCATCTGCTCGCCAGGCTTCTAACGCAAACATATTTACATGTAGTAGTATATAAAGGTACTCTTTTAATCCGCAGCGTTTTTGGTGCGCCATCTGGTTTCGAATGTGAGAAACGAACGTCTTTTCATTTACTTATGTGATAAGTAGGCTTATAAGCCACACATATTACCACAACTGTATATATAGTATATTTTCTATAAAAAAACTGGACTATTATTAAATTATTCTAACTTGTCAGAAGACTTTTCGAGATGGGGAGATGCCCTCTAGTGGCACAATTAACGAACTATACCTAATTGATGACTATCATATAAACTTTATTTGCATGTTGTGTACTGTGTACAACTGCATGGCACCACTAAACGGAGCATGCAGATTTCAATACAATTTATATATAAAAACATTGCGAGACGTTATTATATAGTTAATTATATAGTTAGGTTTAAGGGTTGTATTATATATGTAATTCTATAATATACAATAATGTTATGTAATACAAAATACTTGTTTACTCAAATGAACACCCGGCCAATTCAACAATATAATTTGATATACTGATCGAAATTTGCCATGGGATTTTTAATCGCACAGCGAGCTCGATTGTAATTTTTCGTAATTAAAAAGCACTAAATGAATGCTGTTATACATTTAAACCAAAAATTACAGAAAGCATTGCAAACAAAATATAAATAGGCCTTTAACTTTGTTGACGATTCAATGTTTTGATGTTAGTATAAACAACTTAAATGCTAATTTTGATTTATGCACATCGACTAGAATGAATATTTCGACGAATTTTCACACACTATTGCAATTTCCCATCTTGTTCTAGCTGAGATATTATAAGTTATGCACAATTGCACCTGTATTTTTATATAGTACTTTATTTTCAAGTCATATATCTCTAATATGCAATTTCCTAATTAGTATACACGTGATTCGTTAAGCCATATCATTTATCATATTTTGCAAGGTTACTGCAGCAAATTATGCATGCAATCATTTCTCACGTAGTTCCTAATTTCCGAACGTCACAATTAATGTGGCACATATATACTAATGTTAGTTATATTATTAATTCGTATTTAATTCTGCGAATATTACACAAAGCGAATCCATGCGAGTATACTCACAATCACAATTGCGATTGCTTTGATTACGAGTATACATGCAACATGGAAAAGGCTTATACCTACTTGTTTATGTATATTGACATATTTTGATTGCAGATATAATATGGAAATCACTTTTCATTATTTATACAATCCGTATAATGCATGCATGACGACTGTCAAATTTTTCTATAGCAACATGCAAAAACATCTTCCTGTTTACAGATATAATTTAACAAGCACGCAAAATCTTATTTTAACAAATCAGCACAATCACGAAAAACTTTAAAAACATTTCAAGTATTCCAATGTATTAATTAACTTTAATTATTAGTGAAATTTGCTAATTCGTTTATTCTCATTTCAGATTATTTATTCACTAAATTCGTTAAATTTACTTACATCTCATTATTACACACTATATTACCAATTATGTATATTTATTAAATATATCAGCAATATGTAGGCCTACTACAACTTCAAGCAAAGTTTATTTACTTTAAGTGATACAAATAGCATTTAATGAAGCTTATTTATTTTATGTCAAAAATATATAATTTTCTTTCACATCTATATTAGAACTTTGTGGAATTACTTTCTATCTCTATACATGCAGTTACAATATTGAATAAACCTAATTTGCAGTTCAAAGTTTGTCACATAAGGACATGACAAAGAATTAATTTCATCATTCACTCATACTGTACATGCACACACATATATGTATATGTATACAAAGGTGTTCGTTGTTAAAAAGACGAAACGGCGATCGAAGCGCCCTCTAAATATCTGCACCGCTAAAACCGCCTCCACAAGTTTGCAAGAAAAGTTGCAGCTGTTCCAGTGTGGCAATGGATACATGTAAGTTGCGTTTTCTTTGACAGATGCTGCACAGCATTTGCGAAAAGTTTATTCTGTTGCTGCTCAGATAGAGAGAAGCAACTTTATGCAGAATAAAAGCAGTAAAGTTGCAACCTATATTCAGGCGATCACCATGACCCCTGGTGTCAAGATCCACACCGATACCGTCATATTTACTATTGCAAGAAACTATAAACAAGTTCATTATTTCGGCAATTGTCTGCTCACATTCAACATCTTATATACCCACACAAAAGTATAAAGCCACAATATACAGTACCTATATGCCATATAGACTCATAAGCCTAAACTAAATATTATTTTTATCAATGTCAATCTCACAATAACACCGGAAACCATATTGGAATCTTTCTATGTATTTGTCTGCATATTTTACCATATAGGGAAATATTTCATAATAAAAGACTCGGTATTGGCAAGGCTTAAAAATTTAACCCTAACCAGCACAATGCTTCTGTGTAACAATGCAACTTTTTGGAGCACCACTTGACTTAAACAATGTGGCAATTATATTACATACAATGATAATTAATTTTTAAAAATATTTTTAACGCTCTTTTTGCCCATTGAAAGCACTTTCTTTCCAAGGGACTTGACATAAATACTCAAATTACCTGCACAACACACATGCCATATTTTGTGTTCTTTTTGACAGCAAAATTATTGAATAGGCCTACTTATGACATGTTGCATGTGTGGCAATACAAAATTCCAATTCAAAGAAAATAGACCTAAATGGTTGATTCCATTACACGAATTTGACAAATTAACATTTCTCAGGTTGTTTGGAGTGTATTGGCTACTAATTTTTATACTTTTCCCTAATTACAATTAATTAGTTGCACATTTCAATCCTGACATTCATAATTAAATTACTCTTATAGGATTGTCATGTTCAACCGTGCTGGGATAGCTATATCAATGTGATTATCTTTCGTATACTGCATTGCATGCAGCTAATATGCGATAATACACCGCGCATGAACCTGTTGATAGAAGTTATTTGTATAAGCTGAAACCAATCTCATTATACTTAAAAATTCATTAATAAATTGCAATGTTACCACAATTATTTGCTAAACTAAAACTTCGACCTGTATATAAATATCCGAATTCAACATGTATCCATGCATGGAATGTCCAAAGGAATTTTTCCAGAGCATTTTGGGAATGCTGCAATTGACTCGTATCAGTCCATTTTAAATAGCTATACAGTATAAATCACACAACTTCAATGGGGATCGTCCATTTCGGAAGTGCGCAGCAATGCGCATACCACAACCGAAACCAGAATCACGTATACGGCATGTGGATCTTCAACAAAATTATGTAGTAACTCATATACCCATGCTTAACTTAATTGTAATCTACATGCAAAAGAACTGACAAGTGAACAGAGTGGACTAACTCACCACGTCCATGATGAGCCGGCCGTTGGCAGGGTGCCTTAGCCGCGCCCTCATGTCCACCGATTGGTCTCCGGCGTTCCTGTGCACTGGAAGGTTTCCATTACTGTTACCACTGTTACCATCCCTACCAGTACAGCTTACCACACCGATACTACCCACACTGGAGGCAACTCGGGCAATGGCAGTGTGGGCATCTGTGCTGACCGGTGTCGAAGTCAGCACCGGTACCGGTGTTACTGTTTGTGCCGGTGTGGTTGCCGTTGGCTGGGATGCTGTAGTTGCACTAGGACCAGGTGTACAGTCAGCACCTCTAACTCTGTCTTTGAGGTCTGCTTCAGCCTCGTTGGTTAGAAGCATCACATCGTTGCAGTTAGGGTCCGAAGACAGTGGGCTGTCACTGGGACTCGAGTGCAGGCTAGGGCTGGGTGTGAGACTACGACTGGGGCTTCGGCTAGAATCAGGCCCCGAAGAGTTGGGCATTGCTGTGCCTGTGATGGGATTGTTGCTGATGTTGCTGTTGTTGTTGTTATTGGTGGTGGTCGTGGTGTAGTAATATCGTAGGAGACGACCGTACCAGAGGCTGTCGTCGATGTCGATGCCGAAGCTGTTGTTCGCAGTGGGTAGGAAGGGTAGGGGTGGTGGGCGAGAGCCCGCATGGGCATAGCTGTCAACAGCCACGTCGGAAAGGTCCAGGATGCTGTTGCTGCTGCTGTTGGCCCATTGGGCCACACAGCTTCGGCCCGGCCAGGTAGACACGCCTATCGCTGTCGTTCTCCTCTTCTTAAAGTGCCACCACCAACTTGAGCTGGCTGAGGATCCAAGTGCTTCAATCTCCTCCCGGTTCAGTTTGACGACTGATTGTCCACTACCAGCTCCAGCTCAATCAACATCTGTCCTCCTGTCCGATTTGTCCCATAGAATGGGGACACTTTACATTGGCAGTTCTCGCGTCGAGTTGCTTTACGTTTGAACAGACTTCAGGTTGGGGAACCCCTAGACTGGGGAGAAGGTCCTTACACTGGATAACCTCTTACTATGGGGGAGGTCTTATGCTGGGGAACCACTTACTCTAAGGAGACTCTTAAGTTTTGGGAGTCCTTACGCTAAGGGAGTCTTTACGTTAAGCGAGTCCTTGCGTACGGGTAGCTCTTACGCTGTGAGAGTTTTCACACTCAAGGTGCCCTTACGTTGGGAAGTCCTAAGCTGGGAGGTCCTAGCCTGGGAAGACCTTACACTATACGAAGTCCTTTCGTAATGTAAGCCGTATCGGCGCGGTGGCCATTCCGTCACGCGGACCGTTCTGCTACGGAGGCCCTTCTGCTGCAATGTCTGTTCTACTCTATGAGGTACTATCCCTGAGGTGACCTTGCCACCAGGAACCCTTACAATAAATACATGAACCACACACGCATACACCTCTACCTCTAACTATCTTACTGTGAAAGTGGAAAAGTTGTGAGTTGATGATCACCGTGTGTCCACCGAGTTCACTCGTGTCCCAGGTAAGTTGGGTACGTGGTGTCCAACCCCAAATGCCGCGTCTTCAGATCCGCTTCGCCACTCTGCCACCAATGACAGCCGAGTTGTCAGTCGGGACGGTGTGGGCAAGCACCTCTCTCGTCTTTCTGGCAATACTGTTCTTCAGTCGGGTTGGACGACTCGTTTTCTGGTCCTCCTCCCTCACTGGTTGTCTCGTCGATGTTCACTCGCGACTGGCACGCCTCTTTTCTCTCTTTTACACCCCGTCACACATCACACAAAAAATCCGCCTCGTCCTCCCTGTTTCCGACACTTACTTGGTTTGCCAAGGCTATCGCAATGTGAAAACGCAGCAGTATACTTTGATTTTTTTCTTCTTTCTTGTTATATCCCACTGTTGGGTGTACGTATATGTAGTCCTACGTTCGTCACTCACTTCTAAAGGTGACACATTGTCTCCTTACAAAAAATGACACTTTTATCCACTGCAGTTTTGGGGGTGGGTCAACCAACATACACCACAGAGTGGTCCTCCAGGTTGAGATGTTGCTTCAGCAATGCCTCAAGTCGTTCTAAGGCCAACTGAGTGAACAGAGCTATACAGCTTCCAATAGGGGAGGTTGGTGTTAATGATCAGTGGCAGAGTGAAGAGGGAGAAGAAGCGGAAGGGGAGTTGGAGGAGGAGGAGGTGGAGGAAGAGAAGGAGGAGATGAGAGAACACGTGCTCCTCCGCAGATCGACTCGTCCGAGGGTGTGATGCTGGATCATTGGGTGAGAGGCAAACACAGTGAAACACATGCCAACATCGATATGATATACAGAAGATACTCTATAGTTGTTAATCCAGCAAAGTTGGTGCAACAGTGGACGTTGCGTAAAGACAGGTGGCGCCACAGGTGCTCGGAATCCCGGGAGTTTTAACTACACTTCTTATTCTTCTTCTTCTTACACTCCTGGATAAGAAGTCAGCGAGGTGTGTAAAAGGTGTTGGAGAGGAGCGGTGTCAGAGTGTGTCCAGTCGGCGTTGAGACGGAGCACAGACTGTCCCAAAGAGAGAGAGAGATAGAGAGGAGCTGCGCTGCGCTGCACTTTTCGGTTTTTGGGAGTGCACTTTGCTGCTGGTTCACCACCTCTCCTACCCCCACCCTGCTCTGCCCACCCCCTGGGTGCGTCATTTTGCTCGGTCGCGTCGGCCACCACTCGCGAAAGCAACGAAGGCCGAGAAAAGCGAACCACGAGGAAACGCGCCCCCTCGTGAGAGAAAAGTCAAACTTGAATTTGCAGAGAGAGAGTTTGTAGAAGTGAAAGACGTTATTGCCCAATTGAAACCACCGTATGCACTAAAAAATGCTAATTAAATTCGGAAAGAACATTTACTATTTCAGAAGAAATATTATTTACATAATTGACATTGAATTTGAACAACTTGTATTATGCAAATAAATTGAATAGCTATAGAGATAAAATGAGTATTTGCAAGAGTGGATATTTCCAAATATAAAACACATTTTTATTATATTATTTGGAAATTGATAGATATAAGTGGAAATCAATTTTGCATGGGGCAAAGGATGAGTGTAAAAGTCCCTTTCAGAGCTGCTATTGAGTTGTGTCGAAATATTAATTGAAAAAAGTTTCGCAATTTTGAATACATAATCACACGAAAACGATATTAATATATTTATATTATTAAAACAACAATTACACATTAACAAATATGCCAATCAATGTTTGAATATTTTGTTCCAACTGAAATGTTCCTATGTCTCTATGACTAAGCATTTTTATATAGCAATCCTTTGTAGTCTACTGCATAGCAAATATTTTCCATACTATAATAAACCATTTTATTAGTCCCAATATTCAATAAATAGCTTTCGAATTCCAATGGAGAAAAAAAGGAAGATGTAAGATTTATAATTTAATATAATGACAAACAAAATGTTATGCGGTGCTCAGGACTAAAATTGGAACAAATTATAAATAAATGTAGATATGTACGTATAGGTACTTAAATTATGCAAATTTCGCTAATGGTTGAACTAACTATACCCCCTTACAGTCAACAAATATCTTGGGCACACAAGTAACTGCATGCCAAACATATCCACAAATTATTCTATGCAGGTCTAAACAACCGAACAACTATTAGACACGAAATAAGCATTGAACATATAGTATGAAATACAATAATAGTATTTACATGATTTACACCTTGTGTGCAGAGATATTAAATGGTGGAGGACGTTTTAAAATTGTGATTTGCTGAGACAGAGGATATGAAGAGTCAAGGCCGGCTTTAAAAAAGTCATAAGATATATGTACCCTATAATATTGCTATATACGTTTACTTTCTATTCCCGGATCACGTTGCTTCAACAAACGTGTAATAAAAATTTCTGCATTTCGAAATATTGCACCCACATGTCAGCGTTTCGTATTGTCTATTGCCCATAACGTTCATAAAAATTCGGTGCACAAAACATGACAACTGAAAAATCTTCCAATTCATAAATTAAACACAAACTTAAAGTATTTTACAAAATATTTTACATCCAGTTAGCTTTCTTCAATGTCTATACTAAATATAATGGATTTTATATCCTGGCTTTCTACAGTGAAAATCGGTCCATTTTTAATATTTATAAACAAAAACTTTATGTTATTATTATATTAGATTTCATTGAAAGGTATTTACATTTTGGCTCAACAGCATTGCAATGATATCCTATAAGTACTACCATATGAATTGTTTGCTCCATCTGGTGGCAAGAAATGAAATCTGCCTGCATAGTCATTTCTAGCTTTATTTCTGCTTTGAATGAATAAAAATATTGTTACATTTAATTAAAATTATATAGTACTACCTAATTCACAATTAGGGCCCATGTAAACCAAAACATACATTTATAACAATTATTTAAAGGAAAAATGTAAGTTAGTGAGGATTGGGAAGTGCATAGCCTAACATTGATTGAAATTTCATCGATCCCGTGTTCAAGCGTCATAGATTCTTACATAATAGATGCACTACAGCGCCACCTATTGACATGTTTAATCAATTTAATATCATAAATTGTTTTTTCATGCACTAAGTTCAATTAAAATGAATCTGACTTATTCTATAATAGGTTATGGTCCAACAAACTAAAGCAAACAATTAAAAAAAAGTACTAATCTTCAAAAGTGAAATATATTTACAAAATAGGAAATATGTTATTCATATACTACTTGTCAACCAGTATGGACTATAGAAAATAATTTGAAGCTGAGTAAAATATTTGGTGGCCAAGCACGAAACTTGAGGTCATGGGACTGTCCTGAAGGGGTCAGGTCATCTAAAGTAAACTTTATGGTTGCCAAAATATCACTACAAACAATATATATTCACCAACAAACTACATTTTAGCGAGTCACCTTCACCGGAATTTCACAAATACACCTATTAAAAAACTTGTAATGCTTGGAAATTTACGTGTTTGTAAAGGTGTAAATACTAGTTTGTGGCATGTGAATTATGAAGTGGGAAAAAGAATCTTGTGTGGATTTTAGCGAAATTGCAACACAAAAGTTACTGGTGTACTCACATAATTAACTTGGTCGAAAGGACAGTTTGTTATTACGATCACCTATGTTACAATCGCACCCAGCACTCTTTTTCTTTAACCATGTTTTACGAAATCGTGACTTCCGAGTGTTGACAGTGATGCTTCCTTTCATTTCTTTACTTGCAAAACCAGTTCGACGACAATATCTATTTTAAGGCAAAAACTAGACAGAAAATTATTTAAATCCATTCATAACGAGCGAGGAAATCCAGTCATGGACACCATTTCAATGCAACTGAGGAATCTTCTACATTAACCAAGGGATAAATGCGATAAAAATAATAATAAAAAAGAACAGTCCTTTTTCAAAAATCATCGAACTAAAACGTTAAGTGCACATGTGAATTTCAATGAGGAAAATATTGAAATGCCTATTTATACTGAAGCCCTTTTTAAACTGGATTTACATATTAATGGCCGATCCCTCAAGAAAAATATTTCGGCAAGATTTTGTTTATAATAAATTTTAGATTTCACTATACATATTTTGCTCATCTTTGGTATTGTCAGAAAGAAGTGTTATAGTCTATTCCAGTCCAAGATTTCATTAATTGTCTGCTTGCATCCTTGGCTTGCACCTGTGTGGCAGTGATGTTCCTCTACCCCTAATTAGGGTGAAAGTAGACTCGCCGACAATAAACACGTGCACCAGTGAGTCTACTTCCATCATATAAGGGGAGGAAGCAGACCAATTAATGAAAACTTGGACTGGAATAAACTATAGTTATGAAATTCTGTATTGCAGCTCTAGAAGTGTAGAGCACATCACTGATCGCTCTAAAAGTACAGAGTGCATCACTTATCGCTCGAAAATAGACATTACCTATATAACAACACATATATGCTACTTTAATTGGAGTTTATTTAAGTTTTTTGGGATTTTCCTGCGCCTAAATATTGGCTTTCCAGTTTTACAATTGGGGCAAATTGATTCCCTGCATTGCTTACAAGTGTGGAAATTAATTTCTTATTATGTTGCTGTACATCATGATGAGAGAAAAAATTATATTCAACTATTATTTCATATTTAATATTCCTATATGCATGCATGCATAAACGGTGTTTGATTTTATATACACACTATGAATTTTACACTGCCATGCATTCTCAGAAACGCATCTTCCATTTAAATACAGAGTAATGCATGCATTTGAGTAACACGCTTTTTCAGAACACCATGCATAAAGTAGAGTCTATATTGAGTAATAATAACAATAATTTAGCTGAGCTATAAGAAGTTATTTGTAGCATTGGCTGAACTTGTGCATGACTGGTTGGACTGGCCACCGGGCACAATGACAAGATTTCGAGGAATGTAAACAAATGGGTAAAGAAATAGCATTCGGGTAACGTACTTACGGAAGTATATGTATAAAAGAGGTGTATAAGGAGCTACAATAGTCGGTTATATATGGCAGAGGAAAAAAATGATTTTTCAGACGTGATGGTGGGGAGTGAAGACTCGAGGTCGTAGCATGTTTGTGAATGCTCAACGTTTATTTGTGAGCCTCATTGCTCGCATCATCACGTATTATAAGCATAGCAAGAGCAAACAAAAGTAGTGGGCTTGCATTTTTACCATACATACTTATTTAGGTACTATAGCAATTTCGAAAGCAGTACGAATTTTCCGTTTCAAATTCAATGTTGCATAAAAGTAAACAATGTATTATGCTCATATACAGAGATAAGACGAACGCAAACACATTGGATTTCTCAGTCAATAAACCTTACAACAACTATGTGGGATAACATTGTTATTTAATTTAAAATAATAATTTAATCCTATTCATAGTTACGTTCATTAATAATTTAAATTACAAGTTTTTTAAATGCTCATTTTATACATTGATGTCAGTACATCTCTATTTCAAAAAGTTAAAGTCTCGTAAAGGTAATTTTGCTTTACAGTCAACCATTTCAATCATCACTGTCAACAATAAACTTCTCGACATTTATGCATAATAAAAAATGTAGCAATTTCCATTGGTTAATTGAAAAAAGGAATTCAAAATGTTGGTAGAGCTAAATAATTAGTTACCTACAAAAATATGGGAACAGTGAATCTTATTGAGATTGCAATGTGAAATATCTTAAACAATAATAAACTTGTAATTAATATGGAAATATTAGCAAATATTATTTAAATACAAGGCAAGAACAACTTTTTAGTAAAGTTTCAGAGTTTCACACAGTTTTATAGTAAAATAAAATAAATAAATAATATATGAATATGCATGTTTTGCAATTATTCATTTTTCATAGTCATCACAGCACAAAATTTGTCATTACTTTTTTAAAAAAGGCTACCTATTCGAAGAGAAACTTATTACATAGTTGACTGTACATGCACTTACTTTGCAATGTGTGAGTTAATTGACTTGGGCAAGTACAGGCAACACTGCACAAAAGTTTCAACTCAGTTCAAACTTAGTGTTGTTGTTGGACAGAGATTAGCATCAAAAGACGCCGTCCTAATCTGAATGTATGAATGTGACTATGGCAAATTAATGGAGGGAGGTGGCCTGTGCAGTAATACACAGCACAAGAGTGCATTCATACAGGAAGGAGGGGGAAAGGACTTGAAAGAGTAGAATCAAACCCCCTAAGAGAGCATTTGCATCGATCGAAATTCTCCCTTCCTTTGACCAAAAGTTGCGCCAAGGGTACCAATCACCCCTACAGGTTACCACCACCACCATTTTGTATTTTTGTGTGTAGTTGTACGTGTGCCCTCTTATGTTTTTATTTTTAGACGACAATTACCGTGGGCGAGATTGCTGTTGTAAAGCATCCTGCATGTGCTGTTGGGGGTTCATTCCTCACGCTTGTCACATCAGCCAAAGGAGGAGGAGACCATGTTTTGAAGGAACAAAAAATCTCAACTTCAGGTCACCTCTCCTGTCCTATAGCTATATACATTACTATTTCCAACATGGCAATTTGCACAAAACGCATACCAATGCATATGACTTATACGTACATACACCTGTATAGTGCTATAGGATCCTACTTTCTAATATACGTATATACCACCCCCACACACACCCTTGCTAGGAATGTCCTTGTGTCAGCTGCAACAAAAGTCATGACACTCTGTGTTCAAGAAAAAGGAGATGGAGAGAAAAAACAAGGAAGAAAAAGGAAAAATGAAAAACTCCGAGCACGACAAATGTGCAAAAAGTCAAGTCGAGTTGCTTGACTGCACTGCGGGAACCCTGTATTAACGGGATGACAATAAAAAAGCTCGGCCATCTTACAGAGTGTACCTCGGGTGATGGTGATGAGCGAATAAAAAGTGGGAAACAACATCAACAAGTGCGTTTAAAAACGACAAGAATCCAGTTGAAGAGCAACAAGATAGAGCAACAAAAACAACAGCCATAAAAACAGAGTTCAACTTTCATTGGAATTGTCCGAACATGCATCTATAACTGAATCATATATGTACATAGGGTTAGGGAGAAGACCACACAACAGCAAACCAATTTGGTTTTACGGTCAAACTTCCCATTGAATACAGTATGTATATCATATACTATGGTGAGTTTGTATGGGGAAGGGGGCGGGCATATGGTATGCTTTTGCTCTGAAAAACACTATATCAATTCAGTGTATTGCATGAAACAAGTGATGCCCTTCTTTGTTTAATATAACAACATTCATTTATAATGCAGCTTATTTAAATATTGTGCAATTGCTTTTATAAAATCTAATAGTAAGGTGCCTGCATTCAATCATCTATAGCATCAAAATAATGATTTTAAAAATGGTCAAGAAAATATGGCTTCTCAGCAGCAGTTGCTTATTTCAAAATTCAATCCACATGATTATTATAAACTGGTTTGCAATGTTTGGTCATATGACTTGGCCATACATAACCCAAAAATTCTTAAAATAATGACTGCTTTATAATTAAATTCAGCTTAAATTAAGACTGGTATTTATTTCAATAATATCTTCCAAGAATGACTGTTAAATTCAGCTAATGTAATAGCTGGTATAAAGAAAAGTCTTTTACAAAATATACTATTTACAATAAAACTGTATAGCTAATTTTCATTTAGAGTATGCATTATACTTTGTTTATACAGGGTGGGGGAGATCTGATGACCACATTTGAAAATTACGACATACCTTTAATTTTTGAGATATCGG
>JAQFZQ010002684.1:0-12948 GCA_034696005.1 Glomeris marginata | reverse complement strand
ATGGGGCTCAAATTTTTTATGTAACTTCAGGTTGTATACCTGATATCCTGTGCCGAGTATTTTTGAAATCCGTTACCCGAGGCTTGAGCGTGTCAGAAGTCCTTTAACTTACTCAAAGTAAAATCTTGATTTTTGGAATGAAATCTCTGAGAAAAGTTTCAAAGATTTATTCAAAAACTTGCTTAATTTTTTTGTACTACCTTATAAAACCGTATTAGTTCAATTTTTAAACCATGTATACACACAACATATCAAGTATTTGACCAATTTGTATTAATTTAATAGTCGCAAGTTTGTTTTTAACCCAACCTCATCCCTCATACATGTACGAGTTCTGCAGAACTGGTTTCAGAAATTCTATATAAATTCGCCGATTGCTTCTAAAAAAATTAAATCTACATACAGTGAACTAGTATATAATAAAGGGATATGGACTATAACTTAATTGCAAACATGAACTCTATATATTATGCAACATTTTTCAAAATGGAAATTCAGCAACATTGAAAACGATATAGCCTACTGAAGTTCAAACATGAAACCACAGACGCATGCAATGGTGATAGACTTCCTATGCAATTATGTAATCATATCTGATCAATATATTGCACCAGACAGTACAGGGACACCCTTTAATTCAGTAGGAAAAACCGTTGTAGATCGAAATATTAATGTATACAAGAATTGCAGCAATAAAATACGTACTCTAAAATCAATACAGCTTCGAGCAGTTCCAATTATAGCACACAAGATGGTCAAAATCAATAAATTTAAAGGTGAACTGATAAGGTTCATAAAATGTGAATATTCAGTAAAACTCTTTGCAGTTTTACTTGTGATTTGAAATATGGTGTGATGAAATAAAAATCGATATACCTAATCAGTTAATAAATCAGGAAAACATAAAAGGCAATGATTTCTTTAAAATATGTAGCATCGCATAATTTAATTTGCATGAATGGCGTAATGTCATGCACTTACGTAATTGCGCAATATGTGGAAATAGCAGTTTGGGATTAATACAGATTGCAACACATTCAACCTTGAAAACTACAAAGATAGCAAAATTAAAAGTCTTGGAACTTTACATTTCTACCAATTTTTGTAATTAGTAATCAATATTGAAGTGCTGAGCAATTAAAAATTGAGTGAATAATAATGGCGTCGCTTTCATATATGAAATACACGATACGCAATTAATATTTAATTTTCTAATTAACCTAATTAAACATTGATAATGTATTGTCTGGCCAAAACTATGAACGTGCACATACAAAAAACAATAATGTACCTTTTCGTTTTCCATTTGTTTCCAGCTCAAGAAATACGCGAAAGAATGGGCGCATAAAATCGCCAGAGACGACCAACTTGCCCACAGGCCTAACGGCAAATACGGAGAAAACGTGTTTTGCAAATGGTCATCTGACCCAAAACATAAAATCAACGGTGAGTTCCGTGTGCAAATCAAATGAACCAACTATCGATTTGCAATCGTATTGCGCGGTTCGATTGTTTTGGGGTTCGATCTTGTTTCGACAGCATCTCGCAGAATTCGAATTTCCCAGAAACTGACGCGAAATTGATTTGTTGACTGATCATGACGTCATGCTCTACGATGCTTGGCAGGAACTCGTTGGATCGCGTAGTTGATTGGTTAATTGAGGTTAATTGACGCCTGTGACGTCACGGCAGATATTTCACAATAATCGGGTATCCAAAACTAAATTTTCGTTCGTCTGCGGGTGTATATCGATCGGTATATTAAAACTTGTTTGCTTATAATTTGGAAGTTATGTAAATAATATTCATGTAATTATCGATTTTTAGCAATATCAATGATCAAATTGCTTATTAGTGCGTAAGCCACGCCTCCAATATAAAGCGCCAATTTTAAAATTGTCTTCGTACTCGTCTTCGTACCTATAATTAGTGCATCACAATTTTTAAGTTGTAAATTTATTGACAAGAACACAAAGCCCTATAGGACTTTCCTTATACAAAATTACTAAGTAAATATTTAAAATTAAAATAATTATATTCACAATTAGTAAATTCCATCAGGAACGCTTCAGAAAAATTAATGTCAACATAACTTTTTTGTTTTATAATGTCCAACAGGAACTGAAGCAGTGGACAAATGGTACAGTGAAGTGAAAGATCACAAGTTTGGCCAAGAGCCCACAACCTTGAACACAGGTATACGGCATTACAATTCATACTTTGCGCACTACGTAATCCTTAACATGCATATTTCCTTTATCTCTTTTATATCCTTTAGGACATTTTTCTCAAGTTGTCTGGAAAGAAAGTCAGTTTTTGGGCGTGGCGAAAAAACGCAGCAAAAGTGGGAAAATATTTGTGGTGGCCAACTACGATCCAACAGGAAACTACGTTGGAAAGTTCAAAGAAAATGTTTTGGCACCTCAATAAATGCCATGAGTTACATTCCTTTTCTGTATTATCCATGTTATCCTTATGGCCTTCGGGTTTCATACTCTCAGCTTCAAATATACATTCCTAATAGCAATGAATAACAAAGTAAACAATGGCTCATAAATGCCAAATCCAGAGCAGTTTTATAATGAGTCACCTGTTATCGTGTCACGTGAAGAGGATATATATTATTGTGTTACATGTTGTTTCAATAAACAATTTCAGTTATGCACCACAATTAAATATTAATTTATTTCTCACCGTTTTATACAAAAGTACCGTTTTTGATGGCGGGTTTGACACAAACAAGAAATCACGTCATTGATACGTTCAAAACAAGAAATGCATGTGACAAGTTGATCAACCAAAACGTTGGCTAACATAGTGTACTTACAAGTTCTGAAATACTTAAGTACCTGGTTCTCTATTTTTATACTTCTTCCTCCTCCTCATCCTCCTCTTCCACTACATCTTCATCTTTTACTTCCAAGCCATCGCAGATGTGCGTTGGCACTAGAAATTTGGGCACCGGCAGCGGAATACAATGCGATGCATCAAAATCGATCATATATTTCGATGCCTATAATTAATACATATTAGTCATGATCTAAAATGTCTTTTCAATCAAATATAAGTAGCATAACTTACCAAAAATATTATCAACTGGGATTTTTCTTCCTTTGACAAACTTTCACCTGTTACAAACCATACAGATTACTCTTTGTGGCTCTGTCACAGTCTTACAGGAAACAAAATATACTTTAACATAGAAACTGGTTTAAACATAATCAGCCAAAACGTTTGAAGAGAATTGGCAGTTACTAAAGTTCTCAATGGATTCAAATAAATAAAGGAATATAAGCAAATCTATTTCTGCATTCTGTTGCAGTCAACTTGTATGCAAAGTTTATTGTAGCAGAAGTGCGCTTACAAGAAACCTCGGTTACAATCAGCCAATATAGAATAGATGGTCCCTTCGAGTTGACTATAAACGGTTTGGATTGCAGTACGAACACCATTTCTAATGATGTAATTTGTGTATGGTTATTTACATAGGAAAAAGTTTTACCAATTGTAGATGGAAAATGTGTTCCTTCTGCCAAACTTGAGCTGCGTATAATTGTTTTGCAGAAATGCTCATCAACATTGTACTTAATTTTCACTGCGGCTGCAATTAAACAACATTTTACACATGTTTAACACAATGACCCCCAAGTATTGGCACAATCCGAATATCATTATAAAATGACGCAATCTCAATTTTTTTGTAATAGCTTCCTCAATTAATAGAAGTTTCTACTAGAACTGCTATAACTCCATTATTTTGTCGAATATTCTTTGATCAAGTAGTTGAGTTTCATAGCAGCTATGTCAAAATTAAAAATACAGCATTTCTACATACATTGCAATCCTCATTAAATCTAATGACCCAGCATTAAATGTCATTGCAATAATATGTAATTAAGAGATATAGTTCACAACTTTCTAATTGCTTTAAATATCGAATGTGCCAATTAATGAATCACTGCCAAAGTAATTAAGATACATACATTGTTCTCTGCGGTCAGCAACAGACAGCCATTCACGGAGAGCCGTACTATTGCCAACATCCAGTTTAGGGTACCTAATTATTATTATTATTAACAATGTAATAACTATTGCCCCACAATGCAATTTTAATAGTTAGTTACCTTGCTTGAAGGAATCTCAGCAGTAAAATATTCCCCCTGTTCCCAGCAACTCCTACCACTTCCCTACAAAAAATATTATCTTACTTAATATACTGACAAATCAGAAAAAAAATATCCTTACTCTGTTGTTATTATTTCATCCCTGGTTCTTCTAACGATGAGGACAGGCCCATGATACCTACAAATGAAAATGGTAGAGTAGTACTGCAATCCACATTTGTAACCGCGACATACCTAATCAACTGTTCAGCAATGTCTAAATTCAAATGGTTCCGAACAGTGTTTACCACAATGGACTCTACAAATAAAAAGTGCTCATTTTTAATATGGTGGCAACACAGTTATAAGATAGATAGAGGTTGTTTTTGCTTACTCCAACTACGAGGCATTCGGGAAACAGCCATTGGCACAAGATCATCAAAAGTAGCATCCAACACCTGAGATATTTCAAATGGACTTTTTCCAAATTAAAGTTCCAATATTGAACACAAATCTCAAATATGCTGCATGAAGTCTCACTGTTCATTCTTACCAGTCCCTTTATATTTGGGTAATTCATGGCAGCCCATGTGCCCGTGAAACCTCCTATAGACCAAGCGTACACCACTATGTCTTCGATCTTGAATCCGAGTCGGTGTATTGCAAATTGCATGACTACATCAATGGCACTAACTTCTTGGCTTGGAAATGGAACTCCCTATCTCAAAATCAATTAATCAATTTAATGAGAACACATATTTCTGTGGAAAAGTTAAGAACATGGAATATATCTTACCGTGCTTCCGCCAAATCCTGGATGGTTCCAACCGAGCACGGAATATTTAGCACTTAAAGGTGTGTCAACGATGCCTACCTCATAAAAGCCAGCATTACCTTCGCAGCAGACAACCTATGGAGAAATATTAAGCAATCAAATTCACACCAACTAAATATCTACAGTTGTGGAAATTTATTATTAACAATTTACTAGTGTGTTCCCATTTTCAAAGTTTTCCTTGCTTCGCCGATCAATGAACATTACATCTATCTCATTGAGATCTTGCGCCTGCAACTTGTACCTTTGTCCTGAATACTAAATGGGTAAATATATCACACTTTTGAACAAGTTTTGCAGTTTTGCTGCATCTAGTCACTGAAGAACTTGCTAAAAATACTCGCCTCATCTACTAGTCTTCCTCTACCTTGTAGCAACATTGGATCTATATTATTAACATGTACACAATTTAAAATTGTTTCCTAAATGTTTCTTCAAATTATTATATCTCTGTCTATACCCATCATGGACTGAAGCATCTTCACTGAACCGGGATACAGTAACCAACGTCCAATTGAATGCGCTAAAATATAACTGCAAAAAAATTCACCATTAAATTGAGCAAACTGTGGTAGGTTTGTATTCGAGAAATGCAGCTTATTTTTCTGTAAGCCTAACCTTAATGTTTGACATGGTAATGTGCGGATGACTTCGAAATGAGTCGATCTTCTGCTGGATCTTGGCGCAATCGTTACAGGTTTTGAAGGATCCCTGTCATACAACAATTACTTATAATGACAGATGACAGTGATACAACAATTAAAGAAGGATTATATTAATTTACCCCAAGACATCACTCCAGCGGAACTCAATCGGCCACGCCGAGAAACAGAAGTCGTACTGCGCGAGAGTGCGCTACGGTCCCAAAATCAATACAATGGGAATTATTCACAGAAAACAGCTTAAACACTTGGTTTTCAAAGTATTTTCCTCACTTTGACATCCTTGGACAGATTTCCACGAGCCGCTTCCAGCGCAATAAGAAACGTAGTGTAATCCGTGTTAAGCATCCTGCTGAAACCTGTAATTTCAATCATATATTAGTGATATTTTTCACTCTACTATCAGCCGTATTTCAATACTATATTATACATGGCTATACCTCTGATGCAAATGATGCCAAACAATGTGAATCCAAAACACATGAAAAACTTCACAAGGCCCAGATACCGGCTTCTCTCAAAATACTCTGAAAATAATGTGCAAAATATTTAGAAAATAGTTAAGTTAATAAACTGAAAATTATGAGAAATACTTGCCTCGCTTATACAACATCGGTATGGTCAACGGTGATGTAAAAATTGATAAATAGCTTGCAATAGACAGCTATAAATACAATATCACTATTAATTAATAGGTGCGCAGCAAAATATAGCACTGTTCACATTTCAAATTTAAACGGGTATACATACAGATCGCAAAATATTATTGCAGTAACGTTCAGCAACATTTGGAACGTACAGTTGACGCTAGAATATTATAAATTGCAAAAGAAAATATTTGTAAGAAGAGCACAGCGAGGAAACCTTCAAATCAGTACAATGAAAAATCCAATCAAAAAAATGATTGCACGTTATCATTGCGAACGACAATGAAATCTCAAATTTCTGTAAAGAGGATTTATACCAACTTCGGAATTCAAATGACGATTAAAACTGTACAGTTTCGGGCCGAAAACGCACTTCCAAAACGAGACCGCCATCGCCCGATAATCAACTACACATTCATCAAATAAACTAGTTGAAGTACGGCGCTTCAACCAATGGAGTTATAATCGTTGGACTACTGCCATTGCGCTTCTGATTTCGTATAATAAAATCTCGATTAAAATTAACTTCTACAAAATCATATAGCAGCCAATATTTCAAACAAACAATAAAAACCGTCCATATGGTTTCCATTTTGCACTTCTTTCATACATGAACTATGGATCAGTTTCCGATTTTTTAATTGGATGAAAAATGGCGGGGTTTTCAAACATTTGAAGTTGCAATACAAAGGATTCCTTATCATCCAATGATCTTATTGGTCCTTAAAACGCAATTGACAGTCACTGCGTGTCGCAATTTGATGGTATATAAAGAAAATGACGCAAGTTTCACATAATCCGACCGGTTGAAAATGTTACATAATTATATAAAAGCACCGGTTTTTCAAATAAATTCGAGTCAACAAAGAAACTATCCTCATATTTTCTTCAATGGTGAATCGTGCTACACCTTCGTTTTATTAAGTCAAAGAAATGGCATCATTCGTGATCGTTTACTCGTTAATACTTCATTTCATTGCAAATGTAAGTTACTTTCTGAATAAGCATATGTCAGAACCTTGAAAACCGTTTTTAAAAAATATTTTTCAGATTAAGTTTTCTTCAGCTATTGTGCTACAAAGATCTGGATCACAAGTGGAATTAATGATACAAACAAATGGTAAGTGGGTATATAATTCTAATTTAATACATCAGAGTAATTTTGGAGTTTTTTATTTATTTTTTTTTTTATTTCTAGAAGTAAAAAATGAAGTTTGCTGGGATAATATTAGCGATGTCAGCTGTGGTAAAGTATTTGCACAACTTATTGCGTCACTAACAATTGCTCACAAATTAATTATCCAAAACAATAAAGTTGTGGAAATGCCCTGACTAAAATAATATAGAACGCTGCGGATTGGCCAATCGCAACAAAATCGTCGGCGGGAGAAGTGCAACAAACAACGAGTTCCCATGGATGGTAATTATAAGCAATTAAGAAATGCACAGTTTTCGGCCATTTTAATTGTAAATCCTTTGTTCGGTTCATGTATAGGCAGCTTTGGTCTATGAAGACGTTATCATATGCGGTGGAAGTGTAATAAATGACCGTTATGTACTCACAGCCGCTCATTGTGTTGTCAGGTAAGATAAGTTATACTTATTCACGTTTATTCATTAATATTATGCATATTTGATTGCAGTTTAACTGGGAAAAAGCGACGAAAGTTGCGCGTTTATGTCAAATTGTTCGATAAACGCGAAATGAACAGCGCCCTCTACCGGCGAACAAAGTCTGTTCATCTCCATCCAGCTTACAACGTTTACACATCAGAAAACGACATGGCGCTTTTAAAATTGAACAAGAAGGTACCTTTCTCGGCTCAACTGCAACCTATTTGCCTGCCATGTCCTGATGTCAATTTAACAGCTGGAGAAAACGTCACCGTCATCGGATGGGGTGCAGTGTCCGAAAGTAAACTCTCTTTTCACAACTTCATTTGCATATTGAATTCTTGATTCGAAATTCGCGCCCTCTGGTGACATCAAGTGATCTTAGTAAATGCAGTTGCTGCGTCCAATCAGTCCAATCTTGGCGCCAAATTATGATTGTTCTCCAACATTTGAAGTTTGAATGCAGTCTTCTTTTCCATTTTTCAGGTGGAGAAACTACAGAAACTTTGCAGAAAGTGATTCTTCCAATTGTAGATTACAGCGAATGTTACAGGGCATTGTCAAGTTATGCCTTCATAACACTGTCACCTTCCATGCTGTGTGCAGGACTTTTAAATGGAGGCCAAGACTCCTGTCAGGTTTGAATGAAACTTTGCTCTCTAATCTTATATCGAACACCTTGGCTGCAACCCTGAATTATTTTGTCCACAAGTGGTACATGCTGCAGCTCAAGTGTTAAAAGGCATGCACATTATTTCCACATGAAAGTACTGTTTTTCAACGTTTTTTTGTATAGGGCGATTCGGGTGGCCCTTTGGTTTGGAAGCGAAATGGAGTTTGGACACAAGTGGGCGTTGTTTCTTGGGGCGAAGGATGCGCCAGACCAAATTCTTACGGTGTCTACTCCCGTCTTACAGCTTTTATCCATTGGATTTCTCAAGTGACATCCGACGCAGACTGCTGAAAAGGGGATTTTTATTTAATGTCATTTTTATGACGGGGTTTTATCGTTTTTTTAAAAAAAAAAGAAAAAAGAAGTCTACCGTCAGTTTCATTTAGTTTGCCTCGGCTGTTGTGCTACTTTGCATGGAAATTTTTTGGGTGGAAGATTTGTAAATATCGATACGTTTTATATGTTAAATTATTGGAAATTGTTGTGTATATTTGTCGGTATTTAATTGTATGTATGCAAAAATAAATAAAATTGAATTTCGAAATATATTGTAAGTTTATTCTACCTGATGATGTAATTGTGAACCTAATAAGTGGATGTCGCGAAGCCATTTGTAAAAATGGCAGCCAAAACTTTCAATGGGAACCTTCAAGTTCCCAGGTTACTGTGCTATACATTATACAACTTTGCCCAAACATTGTATATGAATAATGCTCTAGGGATTAAAAAATATGGAATTGATGGTCACCATATGCAAACTGTATTGTGATTTAACCGCACAATACTCGACGTACTTATCCACGTATAAAAGCATAATATATATGGTGCACCAGTGAAGTTTTATAAACAGAGGCTTTTGATGCCGAATATCAAGTGTGTGACAATTAGAGTTGTGCGCATAAACCGCAAAACGCGTGCCTTGTAATAGTGGCCATGACTGGGTGCAATTTATTTACCTTTCGTGCCACGATTTACGAGTGAGAAAGTGGCGTTTGGGGAGCGATTACACGCATGCCTTAATTGATTCGCAGCCATAGCCTTATATATAGACCTATACGACCATGGCCACGTGACACGTGATCGCTGCCCATATTGATCGCGCCATTTATCACGCCAAAATGGCCGACAAGCTGGAATTCACCAAGGGTGAATATTAAACGAGCCAAATGAGAGAGCGACAGCTATACAGGGCATACAGTTCCCCCCTCCCCTCTGTCAATATACATATTATGTATCATTGATCAAACGTTAATCGGATCGAGCGATCCGCATATTGTGCGTATTAGCCAGATTATGTACAGATTACACTGTGAAAATCGCACACAGACCTACAACTATATGTATTTTGTATTCAATTTGTTACGAGTATAACTTCTAACCATAAGTTCATAAAACAGGGAAATATTTGTTTTGAAAAAAAAATGTCGCAATGAAAATAATTTCAAGGAATACCCCATAAACTTTACATTGTGAAGTCATGGAACAGCATCATCACTGATATTAAAGTGCATGCATGTCCAAGTTGTTTGCAGGAACTTCTTTGAGTTAATTTTTACTCCGTCTTACGGATATACGGTATACATTTTAATGTATCAATTTTTGGGTCGGTTATTAGGCCAGATTCACGAGTATTTCACTCGCAAAAGTCGAAACAGGGGTAGCTTCATGGGTTGTTTTCACTGCATAGCTCACACGAAATTCTGTAGATTTCGCGGCAGTGAAGCTCCACTGAACGGAGTTCATTATAAAAATATTAATTTATTTTAATACAATATCTTTTCAGCTGGACCAATAAATTTTATAATTTCATAATCTCGTATGATTTCATGTCGAATTATAAATAAAACTGAGTACCCAAAAAACTAAGTATAGGTACTGTAATTAATGCGGCTCTCACTTTACAGGTGTGGCAAAAGTCTGGTCATTCTTTAAATATCTTTAAAATGGGAAATCATAGCTTTGTACAATGTTCATGATTGAATAGGAAGTCATATGGGGGAAATACGAAAATCATATCACACGTCATCTTTAAGGCCATCCGTGTTCTAACTTTAAAATCGTTTAAGATATGGGGCACAATTTCGAATTAGGCGCTTGAAGAGCACGTCCAATTTAGAGTTGATAAAAATTAATTTCAGAAAGTTTGGTGTATTTATAAACGTGCAGAAATTTTTGAAATGATGAATGATGCGTGCTGCAGTGAAGCGACTCCTCGTTTACTAAGGGTTGTAAGAAGTGTACTGCTTGGAATGTATGAAAATAAACCAGAAAAATATAGCAGCAACATGTTCTTGGTGCTAGCCCTTAGTAAGCGAGGCGTTGCTTCACTGCAGCGCACAGCAGTCATATTGGATCTTCACATTTCAAAAATGTCTGTACAGTTTATAAATGCACCACATTTTCTGAAAATAATTTTGATCAACAAAATCGGATGTGCTCTTCAAGCGCCTAATTCGAAATTGTGCCCTATCTTTAACGGTTGAAAAGTTAGAAGACGGATGACCTTGAAGATGACGTCACAGGCCAAGTGCGATATGATTTTTGTATTCCCCCATATGACTTCCTATTCAATTGCGAAAACTGTACAAAACTATCACTTATATACCATTTTAAAGATATTTAAAGAATGACCAAACTTTTGCCGCACCATGTATATCACATATAGGCTATATGACCTACAGAAATAATTTAAAGTTTTTTTTTTAATCTTAAATTGAAATCCGTAAAAGACAGAAGAATGTTGCGGAACCATTTGTTTGAGAGAACAAAATATTTTCCAACATTTTATTAAATGATGTTCAAAATATAAATAAATTTTATCGCGAATGTGAATTTAAAACATTGCTTTTCAATTAAATTCATGGAAATGGAATGACAAAGGAAAGCTGTATTCAAGCTGAAGAATTCTTTAAATACTATATAAAAATGTCAAGAAAAATGTTTTTCTCAAACAAATGTTCCTCTACAATTTACTAAATGCATTAGCCTACTCATAATACCTAATAATAAAATTTTGAACTTCAATTTCGTACAATATGCATAGGATACATGAAACACCCTATATATTCGTAACTTTTTGTTGCATTTATAATACCTATTTTATTGCATAAGTACAATCATAATTTCAACTTATTGTTGCATCATCAAAGTAACAGAAAGTCTTGTTTTGCATGTATAGCAAAATTTTATAATTGCATAACCCATGCACATATTCTGGGGTATCAGGAAGTGTTGGTGGATAGGGTAGGCCTACTTCACATAATGGGATCCAAGTTTATACATAATAAGTATAGCAATAGGTATTTTTAATATAGGTACACGAGGCATTTAAATGCCTGCATATGCATGGGGGGGGGGGGGGGGGGAAGGGGGAAGGGGGGTTGGGGGGGCTTTCTTTAAAATTTATATACCATTTTGTTTACTATTACCGTAAATTTCCTTATAGAAGCCCAGGCTTCTATTCAAAATTAGTCCAATATAATGGTAGTTTCACAAACGCGGAGTTTGAGCCAGTTCCCAATACAAAAGCATATTGGGAACCGGTTTTTAATCATTGTCTGGCCAAAATGATGCGGAGACCGGCTTCTATGAAAATTTATAGTTATGAACAGCTAAATGAAATTAAGGACAGGTTTCAAAGTATACATTTTTGGAAAGAGTATACATTATACCGTTTATATGTAACCACAAAAGAAAACAAGTCTGAACGTCAAAAGTTATTATAAAAATAAAATATTACTATATTACACAGCAATTAATGTATTGGGACAATTTACATCAGTTTCGGATAGGTATCATGAATGTCTCCTCCAGGGCAGTAAGGTTACCATCAATAAACATATAAGGATTTCCCTACTGCCCATGCAACCAGAAACCATGACACTCACCTCTGTGCTTCAAAGCATGGACAGTCATGACACTGTTCGGTTTAAATATTTCAAACTTATACTCTCATTTGAGAAAATAACGGTTTTTCACGAATCCAACGGCTTGTCTTTATAATTCTTGGCAAAATCAAGGCGTTTTTTTTTCATATTCACTTCACTATAAATGAATGGTTTCCTTCTTGGACATTGTCCTTATAAATTAACGCCTGCGATATGCAGAACATTTAATAATAGTCTGCTGGTGCCACATTCTTTCCCGATGTTGATGCAATGTGTTTTGCAACCATATGTGCAGAATGTTGTTTTGCTGTTATGTAAACTGTACAAAGTACACATTCTAATTAACATGTATTATTATACTATATACTTTGAAACTTGTCCTCTATTTCGTTTAGTTGTTCATTATAACCATTTTCATGCTGTCCCAATATTTTTGTCAACTCTATATATATAAGGGAGACCGGGGATGAATGCACCACTTTTTGCTTTACAATTATTATTACAAAAATCAAAGCGTTTCAAAGAAA
>JAQFZQ010002683.1:0-12948 GCA_034696005.1 Glomeris marginata | reverse complement strand
CCCCCCCCCCCCCCCCCCCCCCCCCCCCCCCCCCCCCCCCCCCCCCCCCCCCCCCCCCCCCCCCCCCCACCCCGACTTTTTTTTTATTCCGATCTATTTTTTTAATACTCATGTCCTAAATTCCCATCATTCTGATACAGATATCAAAACATTTGTTGACCCTTAACTGTGCATTTTTCACCACATACTCTCGGTTTTCAGCATGAACATTTTATGAGAAATTGGTTTTGCAGAATTGTGCCCAATGTGCAAAATGAGTATTGCAGACATCTATAAAGAATTGTGTTCATTTTAGTACCTAGTTATTAATCCCTTTTATGCATAAATGTCTGCATTATTTTATACAATTGATTTGCAAAATTATGCATGTTATGTACTTACACAGTTTTGCAGGATAACTTGTGTACTATGTTGCAGGATAACTTGTGCACAATGTTGCATGTTAAATTATGCATAATGTTGCAAGTATGCATAATGTTGCAGGTTGACTTATGCACTACTATGCAGGTTAACAAATGCATTATGTTGCAGGTTAACTTATGGAATATATTGCAGGTTAACTTATGCATTATGTTGCAGGTTAACTTATGCATTGTTACAGGTTAGTTTATGGGCTATATTGCAGGTTAACTTATGCACAATGTGGCAGGTTAACTTGTGCACAATGTTGCAGAATAACTTATGCACTATGTTGCAAATGAACTTATGCACTATGTTGCAGGTTAACTTATGCACTATGTTGCAGGTTAACTTATGCACTACTTTTCACATCAAATGTACTATGTTGCAGGTTAACTTATGCACTACTTTTCACATCAAATGTACTATGTTGCAGGTTAACAAATGGACTACGTTGCAGGTTAACTTATGCACTATTTTGCAGGTTAACTTATGTACTATGTTACAAATTAACAAATGAACAATGTTGCAGGGTAACTAATGCACTATGTTGCAGGTTAACAAATGGACAACGTTGCAGGTTAATTTATGCAATATTAGTACTATGTTACAAATTAACTTATTCACCATATTGCAGGTTAACTTAAGCACCATGTTGCACATTTCTGCTTAACTTTGTGCACATTACATTTTGCACAAATAACTACAATATTAAAAAAATAGGATTCAAATTTATGTTCATAATATAGCTCCTATTAAAATTTTCTTATTTGGAATTTAAGGAATGCAAAAATGTGAAATGACTTTTTGTTCTACATGGTATTAGTATTTTTAAAAGCAGTGTTGCCAAGTACAATGACCTAGGGCAAGGGCTTGCCAAAATGCAGCCCAAATTTCCGGGAATCCATATTTTTGTTTGGTTTTGCATTTGCAGTTTGAGTTGATTGTGAAATAATTAACCGGAAATGAAGACCGTGTTTCGCACAATGCAATATGCCGAATTTATATAACAACACCATTAGAGGAAAGAGATGAGGTGAAGGGGTTTAGGGGTGTACACTCCAGGAGTGGCCCTTGACATTTCACCCCAACCTCCATTTTCCATGTTATGGCTTCAACTTGTTTGTAACTGGAAACTTATTCTTACTTTTCCAATGACATCCAAGATGGCCGCTGAAATGCGACCTGCCTTTCCTCTCTTTCATTGTTTGATATTTTGCCGGCCAATGTCTGATTTCGACATATGCAAACATCCAAGATGGCCGCCATCATAATACGCAAACAATCAAAATTACATTCACATTTTTATCCTATAGCCTATTGTTTAAGAATAAAACCAAATGTATTTTACATTTTCAAACTGATGATGTCCAGACCATAGTAATTATCACCAAAAAGGCCTTATCACACCTGCGGAATTAATAAAATTCATTTAATTCATTTTCTACAACTCCGTTAGCAAAAGCGCCGTTTTTAACGACACGCGCCAAAAATCAATCCCATTTTATCTTTTTAATAAGTCGGCTTCAATAAGTCGGATTCTTATGAAATTTGTTACAAACGTTCACAACATGTTTACCTACATTTTGGGTATTTCAATATGTTTTTAAATAATTTGTTACTAGGTGCAATAAATGTGTGAAGTTGTCGCGACACTTTCTCGCGGACGCGTCAATCTATAACGTAAAATCCTCTTGAAATATTTCCAATAAATTTATCTAAATTAGACTGATTATTTAGTCTATATCTTAACATAGTGGACCATGATTTTAGGTTTTATAAAAAAAGTATCTCAAAATATTAGCAACAGAAATGAACGAAGAGAGCGAACGGCTTTCTTTCAAAGGACACCCCTAGAAAAGGAAGCCACGCCTACTCAATTGCTTTAGTGAGAATTTAGGTAAGCATGTTCTCAACATGTGTTCAAAATTTCATAATGATAGGATCATTTCTTCAGACATTAAAAATATATAAAAGGATGGAATTTTTTGAATCGCTGTATATTTCGTTTTCCATTGGATTTTTGAAATTTTTGGAAAACCATTATGTATAATATGATTTTGATGGGTTTAAGTGAAGCTTAGGACATGTTGATCATCACATAAAACAGCACAACTGGACAGTTCAACTTGTACGGTTACAAATTTACGCTATGCGCTGATGGCGTTTGCAAATAGTGATTCGGCTTTTAAAAAACTGTGCAATTAAAATGGATCAGTTAAAAACTAATAAAATCAAATTGTATAGCTAAAATTTTGCAGCCTATCCTGTCTTAATTCAGTGGTGATAAGACCACCCTTGGATGCATTTTAAGACATTTTAAGAATCAATGCGCATTACGCACGTAATCCTCTTTTTGCCTAATTAATGAAGAGTGAATGGGGTAATGTACGTATGCACTCAATGTTACACCATTGCTGGTTTTGAATAAAGGGGAATTTGATGTAGTGATGTATATAAGGATATATAAAGAAATAAAATCTGAGAGACAAGTCGGTGAAATCTTAGCGAAAGTCGATGAAATCTTCACTTAATTGATTGCATCCATTGTGCAAATTATATTTTATGGTTGACATTTATTTACAATGGATATAAATCTGATGAATATGTATATAGTATACCCTGTATCTTTTTCTACTTTGCCTGATTAAAGCTTTACTACAATCTTTCACGCAGCTTGCTGCGCTGCATTTGCGCATTTGCAATGTGTGCAATTAACTGGCAAGCAGAATGACAAGATTAATGAAAAACAATCAGCTTAAAAGACAGGATTGGAGAATACTCTATATTACTTTATTGATCCATTCGAAATTTGTTAATTGTTGTTTGCATTAAAATTTTGGATTTTTATGCACAATTGGATGTATAATAAATACAATTTCTGCATACAATTATGTGCAAAAAATGTTTCAATTTTGTGCAGAATTGTGCAGCTTAAGAGAGAAGGTTTTGCACTTTTGTGCATAAAAATGATGACATTTTATGCAATAACATTTTGTGCACAAAGTAATATACATCAGCCTTTAAGCATAGTTATGCAGAATAATGGTCAGCTTTCTTGCAAAGCATATTCTGCACAAATATGTTGAATTCTGCACAATTGTTCATATTAAACTGTCTTTATGCAGTGTTATGCACAAAAAGACTCAATGTTCTGCAGAACTGTGTAATTAAACTATTACAAAATTTCTGCACTATTTTGCACAAATGTACTCAAATTTCTGCATTATTGTGCACAAATATACTGAAATTTGTGCATTTTTTTGCACAAAAAACAACTTTCTGCACTATTTTGCACAGAAAGACTAAAATTTCTGCACTTTTGTGCACACATGTACCCAATTTTCTGCAGAACTGTGCAGCCCAGGGGAACTTTCTGTATTCTTGTGCACAAATGTACTCAATTTTCTGCAAAACTGTGCAACCCAGGGGAACATTCTGCAGAAATGTGCAACCCAGGGGAACATTCTGCATTATTGTGCACAAATATACTCAAATTTATGCACTGTTTTGCACAAAGAGACTAAAATTTCTGCACTATTGTGCACAAATGTACTCAATTTTCTGCAAAACTGTGCAACCCAGGGGAACATTCTGCAGAAATGTGCAACCCAGGGGAACTTCCTGCATTATTGTGCACAAATATACTCAAATCTATGCAATATTTTGAACAAGAGACTACAATTTCTGCACTTTTGTGCATAAATGTACTCAATTTTATGCAGAACTGTGAAACACGGGAACATTCTGCACTATTGTGCACAAATGTACTCAATTTACTGCAGAACTGTGCAACCCAGGGGAACTTTCTGCATTATTGTGCACATATAACATGCAATTTTATTCAAAAACATTGTGTGCACAAAGTTGTAAGGACAATTTAAGTACCTCAAATGTGCAGAATTCTCCTCAAAATTCCTGTTTAATATTTTTCTGTATTAATTTCGTTTTGAATGCAGTACAATCTGCACAATTGGCCATAACATTTCTGTATACAAGGACACCACATGTGCATTCGGCATGGGAGATGGTAACGCCACCTGGTGGTGGGCGTGCGAGCTGGTGCTTACTTCGGGCACTTTTTTCAAGGTAGTTGTAACACTTCCCCTAGTGCCCTAAGCATTTGACAGATTTTATTGTAATAAATAGAGCAGGCACACAATCCTGTCTCATGTCTAGCACACGTCTGGAAATGCTGGTTGGGGCCCTTTGGGAGGGGACAGTAGGCAAAGGAAAGGAAAGGTGCTTTCTTTATATACTACACCTAGGGCCTCCTTTACCTTTCTCCGAAAGTGTCCCATGGGTCTCATTCCTCCAGGTTTCTTTCGACCAACACCTGTTTTCTTATTGTCACTGCTAAATTGAGCAGTTTCAATGAAGTGCCCTTTTGTAATTCATAATTAAATTGCAATTTAGGACTAAACACAATAGCAGCAAATCTTCTATACCTTTTTCTGCATTATTGTGCATTGTCTGACATAAACGTTTTGGTACAAAGACAGTGCACACGCTTTCTGAAGAAGATATACCAATTGCATGCAATTTAACATTTACTGAATTATTTATAAAACTTGTGCAGAAATGTTTTACCATGCTAATATAACATTTCGGTGGACACCTTTTAAGCAAGTATAATGTAATTGGAATGTTATATATAATACATATGTTGAATTGTGTATTAGTACTATGTGCAGATTAGAGCAGAATTGTAATAGTGTATGCAATTCAGTGCAGAATTGTAATAGTGTATGCAATTCAATGCAGCATTGTTTAATAATGCAGTTTCATGCAGAATTAGTTAATAGTGTATGCATTTTTGTGCAAAATTGTGTAGTAGTGTATGCAGTTTAATGCACAATTATTTAATTGCAATAGTTTTATGCACAATTGTTTCATTGTAATATGCAGCTTTATGCACAATTATTTCATTGTAATATGCAGCTTTATGCACAATTGTTTCATTGTAATATGCAGTTTTATGCACAATTGTTTCATTGTAATATGCAGTTTTGTGCACAATTGTTTCATTGTAATATGCAGTTTTATGCACAATTGTTTCATTGTAATATGCAGTTTTATGCACAATTGTTTCATTGTATAATATGCAGTTTTATGCACAATTGTTTCTTTGTAATATGCAGTTTCATGCACAATTGTTTAATTGCATATACAATATATATGCAGTTGTACGCAGTTTTATGCACAATTGTTTAATTGTAATATGCAGTTTTATGCACAATTATTTCATTGTAATATGCAGTTTTATGCACAATTGTTTCATTGTAATATGCAGTTTAATGCAGAGTTGTTTAATTGTAATATGCAGTTTTATGCACAATTGTCTGATTGCAATATGCAGTTTTATGCACAATTGTATAATTGCAATATGCAGTTTAATGCAGAGTTGTTTAATTGTAATATGCAGTTTCATGCACAATTGTTTAATTGTATGTATATGCAGTTTTATGTAGTTATGTGCAGAACAGTACAAAGTGCTTGTAAATTGTTATACAATGCAGAATTCTGCACAAACACATTTATTACATTTCAATGCAAAATTTGGGTATGAATGTTTAAGCAATTGTATGCAGAATTATGCACATAATGTAAACTGTATTATGTAGAAACATAGATACTAATTGTAAATAAATATATGTATGCACCAACAGTTGTAAATTGTTTTATGCAGAAACAATTGAAAATTTTTTATGCACAAACAACTGTAGAACCTTTTTTCCAGTAATAGAAGACATCTTATTGATGTTGCAAAACTAAGTTGTTTGGTCATATTCTTACTTTCTGTTTCTTTTGTGTCTTGTGACAGTATCATTTAGATGGAAAGTCATAAAAGGACACATCGTTAACATGTCTGCATTAGCCTTATTACAGTATGTACTAAGACAAAGTTAATTCACATTGTTTCCTATCCATCCTCAGGGTTAACAAGTCTTACAAGTTGAGCTCTTACTTTGCGCTATAAAACAGGCCCCTCCCATTTTTCACCCATTGGTCCCTTTGTCTCCAGACGATACTTATCTCTTGAGTACAGACGCTATTACAGTTAAGACCTTCCTAAAACATTTTTTCCTATTTTTATTTTACAATCATCAACTATTTTTTGTCCTAGAAATTGCAGGTGAGAAACATGATTATTAAATTCTCCCCGGAGAAAATTTAATCGCGATTTCAATGCAGAAAATTAAAATTTCTGCAAAATTATGCAGAATGTGTATAATATTTTATGTACAATTATGTAGCATATTTATTTTCAGCATTCAATTCTATTTTGCAAATATTCTGCACAATTCTGCAAATATTGTATTTTGTGCAGAAATTATACATTTTATGTATAATTGCTTAATTACAATGTTCTGCAGCATTTTTTCTCCTGGGACTACAGAATATTTACTATACAATATTTTCTGCAGAATATGACATTTTTTAAAACATTTTTACTTTATAAAATTTCCTTTAATTTACGTAATTTTTAAACGGCCCCTGTAAATAACCTAATTATTAAACGCCCCCTTGTGTAACGTAATTTTGAAACGTCCCTGATGACGTCATATTATTGTTCACTTTCTCCACCAGGTGTCGTCTATGTTCGAGTAAATTCCAGTTACGTTTTTACTCTTCACCGCTAGGGGGCGCCAGCTTTCAGCCAATCACAGTGCAATAATGGTTTTCTCCATTAGGCCACGCCCACTCAGAACACGCTTCATATCGTCTCCGCAATTCGGGAATGTCTGTGCTATTTTATAGTTCTAAAAAACTCCTTGTAAAAACTAACTAATCCTATAGACGATGATCTAAGATGATCTAATTCATTGGTAAATATAATTAGCTATTAGCTGTTTCTAATTGATTTTCATGCACTAAACCGAAAATTAACGATTGAATATTTAGGTACGCAACTTTCTTGCTGGATACTTCGGCGTGCGCAACTTTCTTGCAAAGCAACATTGCAAGATGTATACGCGCGTGCAAGAGTGTTGCACGCATTCCGGGCACGTGCAAGAAAGTTGCGAAAGCGTGCTTAAAAATCGCTGTAATCTCATTTTTTGGGTTTTCTGTTTACAGATCGAGTAAACGTCGATTGCTAGATGAAAAATGAATACTGAAGAGAAGTCTACAGTGCTCTATCCTTCCGTTACTGATAGATATTACACTAAAAGATACAAATTAGGTATATAAATACACAATCTGGAATTTGTCATGTACATTTTTCCATTTATATTTAAATTATGGAATAAACTCAATTCAGTAAATATTGGTAAATATTACACAATTCAAATAGGATAATTAAACAATAATATTTTATTCTACATAATATGATAACAAATAAAGAAATAATTGTGTTAAGGAATTAATTAAAATGATTAGAATTATATTTAAATTTAACCATATTTATTTATTTTTCATATATACAATTACAATTAAATGTTAACTAATGTTTATTTATTTGTGACACAATGTTCTTTATTTTAAACTTTTATAATTTGTTATTTAATACGTAAAATTGATTATTTTGACTCCGCGTACTCAAATTTTAAATGTATTTTATTTCTTCAATTTTTGCAAATGAGGATTTATATTATTGTAAAATAGTGTGTTAATATGAAAAATTATTTGTAATTTGCAGGAACTAATGGTGATTCAACAGAAGACCAGTGTGTACTGTTTCATTCAAACCGGTTAGCGTCGCGACAGATTTTCATCGAACGACGAGAAAAATATTACATATTGTTTTATTATTTCTAGGATATGTGTGGTTACAGTTGCAACATCTCATCCTTTAATTTCCTTAAAGAAGAAAGTGGTTAAAGTTGACTTTCAAGTGAAGGAAGGGGTTAACCGGCTGCAGAATGAAGTTTCCGGAAAAGGCAAGCGGGTACGTATAAGTATTTTGTTTGATATTACTGTAATAAAGTTTGAATTTTTTTAAATGGATTTTCCATAAATTTTTGTGTTTTACAGGGAGGACAATGGCAAAATGAAGATTCTCCAATCTGCCATGTAAAGTGTGACGATGGGTCCGTGTACACGTTGCACAGTTGCGTGCGCGGTACTCTGGTTGAAGTGAACGAGCGGCTTGTCGACAATCCCAATTTATTAGTAATAAAGGTAATTACCTGTAAATTATCTAGTAACATATTTTTATTGAAATATTTTGTTTTATTATAGCCCCAGTCTGAAGGGTACGTGGCCATCGTCATGCCGAAACTACGACAGAGCGAGATCCAACGTGTTAAACTTGTATCTCATGAGGAATACCAGAACACTTTGATTCAACGTGAAAAGCCAAATGAAAATGCACCCAACATTCCTGAATAAGAAAAGGAGAAATTGAAATTTCTTTACGTTAACAAATTTCTTGGCACTGAGGAGATTTTCGACTTTTAGTGGAGGCATCCAACGTGAAACTTTGTTGCGTTTAGCCAAGGACACAATATACTAACCAGGACTAGGCACTCTCGTTCTTTAGCATTGAGGGAGACACGTGCATCACCTGATTGGTTAACGAAATCACGTGTTCAAAACGTCATCTCTAGGTCCTGGAGGAAGTGAGGTATGAACGTTCGTCGATACACGATACTGTGCACGATACATTCGACGATACAACGCATTTAGAATGTATTTGGATGATGTATCGGTACGTACTCGGAACGACTCGGTATTTTGCGGTTCCAGTTGCAGCGCCACCTTGCCGCGAAAAAAGGAACTACAGACGCTCGTGTTCGATTTCGTCAGTGTCTAGTCCTGGTCAGTATATTGTGTCCTTGGTTTAGCTGTCATGGTTTAGGGGCGCAAAACGGGGCATCGGGGGGCCTCAATCTGCATAAGACCGACGCAGTCTTATTGGAAAAGTCCTCAGGATTCAGAATCACTACCCATAATCGATCCAGCTGTCACGGGAAAGGATTTACCATAATCGACTTTCGTTGGAGGCTGCGAAGCGAAACGTTCTGGAGATGGTCCATTTTTAAGCTTTGCCATGCGAAACGAAGCATTCAGGATGCTCCTATCTATACAAAACCAACATAATCTTATCGGAAAAAGCCTAAGGATTCCGAATCTGTCCTCGGAATCGACACTGCTATCACGGATTATGAGATATTCAACTTTTCAGTGTAGGATTGCGTTTAGCTGTCATGGTTTAGGGGCGCAAAACGGGGCATCGGAGTGCCTCAATCTGCTTAAAAACCACACAGTCTTATTGCAAATATTTCCAGGATTCCAAATCTGTCTTCAGAATTTAAAAAAATTTGTCAGAAGTCTGCATGACCTCCAAAACAGCTTTCATCAAAGTGCGACCGTACCTGTGTTGGATTAAAGATATTATTCAGATTGGACACTTGATGAGTGATTCCCGAGCTCCACGAGTGTTATTTTCTTGTGTTTATCAGCATTTTGGACCAGAGACACAAGAAGATTTGGAATTACTGGAATCAGAATTGTCAACTACACGCTAACGTTTGCGTAATAAATATACATAGAAGATGCATCAACGTTGTTGCAGATCCGGTGCATATTATTGGAATGATCAGTTTGTGAATTTCCTATGTTGTCATAAGGTATGATGTTATTGTTCTATTAAAACCTGCTATGAATTTTACAATCTGCATATGCATAACATTTTAGCACATTTATACATATTAATTTTAAAAACCCGGCACTGTATGCTGTTAAAATTGTTAAACAAAATTGGTAAAACTGGACGTGGAGAGTGACCCACCTCATTTCTAAAAAGTGCCAATAGACTATAGTCTATGGGTACAATATTTCCCAAATCTGTCAAAATTTCTGAAATTTCCAAAAAATGTCAAAACTTCCAACATTTCTAAAGAATGCCAAAATTTATACAAAAAATCAAAATTTCGAAATAATGCCAAAAATGCCAAAATGTTTAATTGCTCAATTGCAATGTTCTGCAGCATTTTTTCTCCCGGGACTACAGAATGTCATTTTTTAAACATTTTTACTACATAAAATTGTCATTAATTTATGTAATTTTTAAACGGCCCCTGCATTTAACCTAATTTTTAAACTCCCCCTTGTTTAACGTAATTTTGAAACTTCCCCAAATGAGGTCATCATTGACGTTGTTCACTTCCTCCACCAGGTGTCGTCTAAGTTGGAATAAATTCGTGTTACGTTTTTCTCCTCTGCTAGGGGGACTGCTTTGGGACTGTGGGACTTTGGGGACTTTGGGACTATGGGGACTTTATCACTGCGGAACTTTGGGGACTGCAGGACTGTGGGACTACGTTCTGTACCCGGCTATAATACTAGGTTCTAAAATTCCCAAAATAATTCCCAGTTCGTCAATAGGCTTTAGTACAGTGGTCTCAAAAATCCAAAAATTCACAAATCATTCCACAAACTTTATAAAAATTCCAAAATCACCACCAGGGTATAGTATAGTGTTTTTAAAAATCCAAAATGTTCGAAAATTCTCATAAATGTCAATGTTCAAAAATTCAAAATTATTCTAAACTTTTATAAAAATTCCAAAATCGCCACTATGCTAACATATCTTGGATTTTTTTTTTAAATTTTTACATATCTTGGAATTTTTTTAAATTTTTACGTAACTTGGAATTTTTTTAAATTTTTACATATTTTGAAATTTTTACATTTTCTGCAGACACTTGGTGCAGTCGGGACTTTGGGACTGCGGGACTTTGGGACTGCGGGACTGCGGGACTTTGGGACTTCGGGACTTTAGGACTTCGGGACTGCGGGACTGCGGGACTTCGGGACTTCGGGACTGCAAGACTCCGGGACTGCAGGACTGCAGGACTACGTGCTGTACCAGGCTATAATACAGTGGTTCTAAAAATTCCAAAATGTTCGAAAATTCTCATAAATGTCATAGACTATAATCCATGGTGTCAATAATTCAAAAAAATTCTAAAATACTGTATCGGTGATGTATTATCAGTTTTAATGTATCGAACGTCCTTTCTTGCATATACACATGTATCGGTAGCGTATCGAACACGTTTTCTTACCTCTTTACATGTATCAAACGTGTATCGAACATGAAGTATTGTATCACAGTAACGTGGGCCACCGTACTGGCAGTTAACTTCTCCCTTCACATGATGCAATACTTTCATGATCTTGTTTTGTACATATTTATTAGCACTTTTTGTGATGTGTTTGAAATATGACCATTAATTATGTTGTGTAACTTGTACAGGTGATGAATAAAAATAAATAACGAGATGAAACAAGACTGGTTTTAAAAAATAATTGGTTTTTATTGAAATAAAGGAGGTGGTCACAGGTATACAGGAATCCAGCAGATAGAAAGTAATAAAAAAGAGATTGTGATTTTTCCCCTAGATGACCTTGAGCTCCATGCCGTCCGGCAGTTAAAAGGTTGGGCTGGCAGTCAACCATAGGGCAGCCGGAAGAGTTGGTAAGGTCAGTCCCATGTTGCTTGGTGGTCAATCGTCCCAATACCTACAATACAATTGATCACATTAGACAAACATCAACGTTGACACAGTTGTGCCATGGGTTTAATACCCGCCTGTTGACTGCATGGTTATGGGTTCAAATCCCACTGCTGACATTGGAAACTGGCCTTTTTTCCTGACGTCTCAAGAGCATAGAAATAACTTCTGGTCAGGATTACAGCATGTTCAGTCTGAAAAAGTAAAAAAAACGCACGTGTTAAACAGCGAGTTTGATAAAAACAGAATTAAATTGAAGTTTCTTAGCCCCTCCTTCCTGGCCTGTCCCTCACCAATCTGGGTGAGGGGCGGGGGGAAGGGAGGGGCAACGTTATATATTCTATCTCATTTTTGTAAAATTGGGGATGGATTTTGGGTGAATTCTATTTTATTGTTCGTTTACATTATAATGTTCGTAATATTGACATTAAATGCAAAAACCGAGTGCACTAACCAAACATCATTTTGACTTGATTTTCATTCCATATTTTCTTCTTCTTAAACAGGATTCTCTTCCAGCTATCCTGTGCAACAAGACTTCAGTGATCACCTATAAGATTACATTATATGGATGTGTTTATGTATGCACAATAAAAGAAATAAACATTTTATGCAAGAGAACCTTAGTATTACAGTATTTCTGCATGTATTATAAATTCCTTCTCCAAGATATGTGTATATTATTACCAAGCTTCGTTGAAACGAAACCAAGGAGTTTGCTGAAACTGCAGCCACAGGAGAATAAAAATCAAGATGAACGAACATTATTCCATTTCCAGTAGTATCTGTCGCAACAATAGTAATTCATGAGCATCGAGTAATTTACTGTTGAGAATACATATCCTTTCGGTCGCATACTTTGCTTGACATGCATCACATTGCAAATGCAATCCACCATCTTATGTCACATTCACATCGCAAAATATCGTTATATCGATATAAATGAGAGTTTGTGAATGCTTGGTGAGGCTACTGCCACCTACCAGCGTATATCTGAAATAAAGGTGAACACAAAAACGCGTATAACTCCTAAAATACACAAGTTAGGAGGCTGAAATTGAAATTTGAGTCCCATAGGGGACTG
>JAQFZQ010002682.1:0-12949 GCA_034696005.1 Glomeris marginata | reverse complement strand
ATTTTATAAAAAAACAATGAGATGGTCGAGCAACCATTTATTCCAAAACGTGATGATTTCGCGTGGAATGACCCTTAATTAACTACCTGTTATGAAAATTGATGCTTTATCATATGTAAAACAGCTCAAAATGTTTGTCCACGAAAATGATAGCAATTCCAATTGTAGGAACAGCGAGATGACTGTCCATGCAGCTGAATATTTTAAACCAATAAAAAGGTAAATTGCTACTTTCTTTAAGAAGGTACCTAACCAATATTGTTTCGGAATTTGACTATCAAATTGCATCAGCATGAAGGTTGGAGGGGTAAAAAAAATGCTGTTGAGACTCAATTGCATGGGTCCACTTCTGTGTAGCCCAATAACACAAACGCCAATCACCATGGATGCAATCAATAGCAAATAGTGAATGCGTGCTCAGCCCAGTCTAAAATGGGTACTATCGATCACGTGACGTGTCAAAAATTACGTAAAACCACTCACCCACCAAATATTTTCTTCCATGCATACATTCCACATACGTGTAAATTCGCCATTAATTCAAGTGCAAAACACAGAATCTCTATATTCACATAAAATCATATAGGCTACCAAAACTCACTACATTTTACGTTATTCATTGAAAAATAACACTCCATAAATAATAAAAACTGTGCACAACGATGAAGGTACTTGCTTCACGTACATTTTGCATGATCGAAAAAAATGACAGAAAATCTGTCGTAGGTTGGGGCTCAAACCTTAATAAGGCTTCATCAAGCTTAGAATTTAATGGACATTCCATTAATGAAGCCATTTGTGTATGCATGCGGCCAGGATACTACCATCAGCATAGGGCCACTAGGGGCCAAGTCTCCACAAAGAGGATTGGATACAGTATATATAGATACACATCTGGATCATTGTGATTATGGCCAACATGTGTACTGGGATGCAAGATAATTAAAGTACAATTAAATCGAGTATTTTGAAGGCGTGGTATCTATATTTGAATAGGGAGTTTTTGCATAACCGAATTATGATCAAACAATGATAAGCACATATCCATTAACGTACTGGTGTTTATTTATTCATGAATGGAGCATTACGACCCTGGCACCCATTAGAATTGATTATTAAGAATTATATACTTGCCCTTCTCATAAACAAGTTAACTCATCATTTTGGATTCTCCAATGGAGTGTTCACCTATTTGTTGTTTTACTTCATGGGGATAAATTAAATTATATGGGAAATGCTTGTTCGATTCCCACCAATTCCACAAACACAAGTTACTCTAGTTATATACTAAGTATACTCAGGAAGGATAAGTTTCAATATATGGATTTTAAAATTAATGCACATTTTTCTAAAAGAAAGTTTCAAGTTATATTTTGATAAAATCTAAAGTTGTGATTCATTCAAAGATAAAAACAAACCAAGTGAAAACAGCAACCATATACCTTTATAGAGCAAAATTATATAGTATAAAAATAGCACTGGTGTAGTTGATTACTATTATCCAAAATGGCTCTGCTATTTTATAATCGATCACAAATTCTGTGTATAGCTAGTGATTTTGATGACAGAAAATATCAACCTCATTTATTAACTCCCCAACACAATGAGAAAAGAATAAACCAGTAGATTTGTTCATAAATTCCGCCAATTAAAACCAAGTATAACAGCTACTCCATGCATCATGTATGTAGGTACAATATATGTTAATATATCGACATTGTGGTTCCTTTGGTAATATCGATTAGGGATTTGCCATGGCAAAATGTAAGATGAGACTTGTATCCTATATCATTTCTTATTATGCTTGTTCATCTGAATGCCTAACAACATCTCAACGTACCCACCTATATGTAATTATGTATATACACCTGATGTACCATTACATACAAATAGTATCGATCCGCCATAATGCTCTTAGTGGTTGTCAATCTATCGTTTGCTACAAGCGGCTGCCCATACCAGCATAAAATAATGTACAAGTACATACAATAACCACTCTTGTTATAACCTATTTTGTATCATAATAAAATTTAAACTATGGGAGAGGATTGATGAAAATGGAGAAAAATGGGTAGTGGTGGTGTAGGTGTAGGTGGTTGGTGGTATTTGATGGTGGTTGGTTGCTTACCTTCAGGTTACCGGCAACGAGGCTTGTTGCGGTTCCTCCTCCGCCATCACCTGCCAATATCCCGGCCTAGTTTATGCCCAGATTCTTATTCGGCAAGAAATCCACCAGTTAAGCAGCTTGATGACGTCTTGCAACGACGAAGATGATGAACAGAACACGGTTGTTTCTCTCTGCTCCTACACTGCGACCCGATGTTCAGCACTGCTGCTGCTTCTGCGGCAAATCCATAAAACGCATCATCAAACAACAGCGCCACCATGCGGACAACGCCAGCAGTTGCAACAATCGCATATTATTATATGAACGTATACCATATACATACAGAAAACAGATTATCTTGGTAATTAACATATTTTAAATATGGCAAAGATGAACCGAACCTGCTTTTGTTTGTTATTCACTCACTTCACAAATTAAATTCATAATCTACAGCATAAATTGCAAATACAGGGTATCCCATAAGTCTATAGACGCCTGCTTTAAAATAAATTGACAGTATAGTTTGGTTCTGCATTAGGTTGATACAAAACATGTTTAACTCCATGTTACATTTTAAAACAGTCTGCCAGGTAAATTTATGTCAAGGTAGTACTGAATAAAATTAGTTCTGTAATTTAATCGTTTTGGTACCAAAATTTCACCATAATTGTTTTAATCGTCGTTGACCAATCAACACTATAATACTTAAATATAAAATTGTTTTTATAAAATGTTTTCGAAACAGCAGTTATTTTAGCACATAATTGATTAGATCACAAACAATTACCTATAAACATTAATGAAAACAATTTTTCTAAATGGTTTCCACAAAATACACATTTTGTTGCAATATTTTATATTTTACAAAATTAAATAGCATCATTATTACTCAAAATTTTAACAATACAACAAAATATGCAAAGCAAATTTTACTTGTATTAAGTGCCAGGTCCAAAAAGTTAACTGTGACTGCAAAAATGAGTATCCCAGATTACACAATAAAATACCGGAGGAAAATTAATGTAGCTTATTTAAATGAAAACGTGTTATTAAATAATCTGCAGGAAATTCTATAATTAACGCACAGACTCGAAAAACGGTTCAACTGCGTAATGGCTGTTCTGAGTAAAACGCTAAATGCAATTACAGCTAAAAACAGAAAAGTTATTCCTTGAAAAATAACACTCCATGAATAATACAAATTATTCGGAATTATACCGGGCTGAATCATCATGTCATTTTGAAATTAGGTGTAATTGATTTTCGTCAAGATGCTAATTGTTATACGTTTTTCGAGCCAGCGTTTTAATTTTCCAAATCAAGTGTAAAATTATTGATATTAAACTGTTATATAGTAATTACAATTTACGTATAGTATTTTACATTAAAACTGCGGCTAAGAATATAATATGCCTAGATGATCTGCCCACAATCAAATTCTTTCCCCGTCGAGAAAAATGTCATTTCCAGCGCTTTGAATCAAGCGACCTGAACAATTCTTTTATATATATATATATAGGAGCTAGCCGAGTTTCGCACGCAAACTTATTAATCTTTCTTCTTCGGTTTCATTTCCGCCTTTCCTTCACATCCAGAAAAGGACACGACCTTGCCTGTCTGCTCAGCTTTTATCAAGCGATAGCTGCATTTTGTGTGCCAAACTTCCAGGCCACCAACTCATAATCCCATAGTGCGGCGTCGATGCATTTATTCCATGAAGGGCACTTTCGGCCATATTAACTATTCACGAGGTTAAATGGGAGCCGAAAGAAAATGTCTTGATTTTGACGTGGATAGAGGCCAGCTGATATGGCAGAGCGTTTCAGAAGCGACCCCTTTCACAGCATAACCGGCTTTGCTGCATTGCTCCCATCTCTTCCTCCTCCTCCTCCTCCTCCTCCTCCTCCAACCAGAAGAGAGGAAAAAAAAATCGCAGAATTGCAAATTCGCCCTGCATTATTTCCACTCTCTTTCTCGCATCATACCATACACGAACATAAAAGCACTTTTATACCAAAAAAGACGTTATATACGATTGCTCAATGTTGGGTATCTGACGGATCAACGAGTGTCTTTTTGGTGTCGGCCCAGCCCCTGGTGGGAATACTTTGAATCTTAATAATAAGCCAGCCAACTGAATTGGCAAACCAGAAACTTGACATTCATGTCAGGCCATTTGCAGGTTAATTGCGTCCGCATAGTTGACAGTTTAAAAAAAACACGCCCAAACACGGGGGAATTTCATTGTGTATCACGTGACTAACCACTGTGCATTCAATCCGCATCTATACACACTGTGCGCAACCCGATCACTCTTACTTCATTGTCTCATGTGTCAATCCAACTCAACTGCGATATGAAAATTCAATTTGATATTTGAACTATACTATTGCATGTCAAATATTAAGTTGTATACGCAATCTATAATATAAAAGTTGTCAGTTTTCAAGTTAAATTATTCCAATAAATTCACAAATTGCGTTTCAAATTTATAAATAATAGGTATATATTGCTAACATTTAAAAAGGATTAATAAAGTATTTTATATACACAGTTTAATATGTAGCCTATATGCAATATTCAAAACATGGATATTCTGGACAATTCGAAATGCCAAGGTGCAACGCAGATTAAATTAATTATGAATCATTCCAGCGTTAATTAAATATTATGTGTACACAATTTACATAATTTTCGCCAATATTATGAGATTATATATTGAAGATAGTATAGTGGCAAGAAAACGGTTACATTATTAATAATACAGCAATCAATTAACATATACGCTATACAAAATACACAATTATTGAAGCTAAATATTGCTTGGCAAATAAATATTTCATTTTGACATTTTGAGAATGATATGGCAGTATTAAATGTATATGGTGCCATAATGAAATTATGTCAGGGTCAACTCTGTTACGTATGAATATGAAATTTAAATGGAAACTCGAGCGTAATAAATTAACATTTTAATTTTAATTTTACTCCGCAAATAGTATACTGAAAGAAATATGAAAAAACAATCACTTGTATACCAAATCTCACTCCTTGTGGTTTCCGGGTTAAATAATCGATTTATCGATTTGTTGTCCGTTCCTCTATCACGGCAGGTATCGATCGGTATCAATTGATCATCGATTGGGAACAAATTCACTGACTTTAAACCTATACTCATTCAAATTGTATGCAACAATTTAATTATACACAATTCGATTTAGCGAAATGTTCGGATCTTTAAAAATATCAAAGTTCCTGATCAATATAGGAAATATACGACTATAATTGAATAACCTTTTCAATTTTAATGTATTTTCAGCCCTTGAACTACTAAAAGGATAGTCTGCATTGTGCAATTTAAAACAGTCACCTAGTTGTAATTCCATCTGCCACCACCAGAGGGCTTACAACGCAAAAATCATGGATAATGCAAAAATCCAAGAAAATTCTGAAAACTTTGCATTTTTTTATGAAAGCATGTCAATTCACATTCCGTAAAGTAAAAGGCAAAATATATTATTCATATAATATCATTTATCTAAAGTTGAAGAGCACAGTAAAAAATTATTTCATATATCACGTGATCTCTTATTATTACTTTCAGCAAATGAATTTTTCAAGAATTGGCTATTTGCGTATGTAAATCAAAAAAGTGCAAATATATTCGATAAATTGATCTTAAAATTAATCAAAGACTTGTTTAAATGGCAACTAAAGTTTGTTTGTTGAGCCTTACCATTACAAGTACTATACGAAAACCTTCACAATTTCCTGATGGATGCAATCTCATTCACCAGTACAGGAAAATAAGCAATCTCAAAAAACGCATTACAAAATTTTTCAGAGGAAATGAATATTCTTTAAAATGACTTACAAGTAAACCCCAAGGGTAAAAAGTCATTTCTGATGTAGCATCGCATAAAAAGATACATATGAAAAATGTCTATATGCTATGGGATGTCTTCGAAGTAGACCTACACATCACCACAATGTTAGTTAAATCGTTTTTCGTTGCTATGCTTCCATTTTCAGGGTCCATCCACATAATATCCTAATGTAGATTGACGTACATTTGCTATCTTCTTTTAATTATGTCTCATAAACTGACATTTTAAACCATTTCAAAAATTTGTCTTTAACAAATTAAACCCTTCAGAAACGAGTTCAACGTGGCGGAAAATAAATTACATTTAACGCAATATATGTCCTAAGGAATTCAGCAAAATTCAATGTAACAGTGGATAATAATTATCATCCATCTATCTATTTAAGTTGGCCAAATAGGGAACCCTGGAGGGTAGGTGTTCAAAAAAGCCCTCCAACATAATCAATGCGTTAATACGTTTCAAACCCCAGGAGCTCATTTTTCGATTTGCCCTTTGCAATTGCAAGGCAAATGGAGGATTTGAGATGCATCATTCTGTTGGCAACGGATCAAATGCTGTTTCCAGCGACCCTGGTGTGTAGGAGGGCAACGAAACGTGAACGTTTTTGGCAGACGCCTGTCGGCAATGGATTAAAACGCGACACGATACGAGTTTTATGTTTTTGCGTCGCCATCTTCCCACACACACACACACACACCAGAAGTGGTCACGTGACGATGCGCATTTCGCTTTTCGGAGCAATAAATCAAGCGGATGCGAGCACGTCTGCCGGCCATTGCGTGGGTGGTATTCATGGAAACACAAGTTTTGCAGGTGGGAATCAAGCATTTTCCTATACATCAATTCACCACAATACAATAGATAGCTGCACATTACAATGTGCCGGATTATGCCGGATTAGAGTCCCTATATACAGTATAAGAGTAGCGACAACTGAAAATTGGGAGGCCGCCATCTTGTGCCCAACGGTTAGTGACGGACTGAAAATTAATAACGTAACCTAACCAAAACTAGTTAGAAAGACGTCGCGACACGCTGCGGTTCTTTTATGTTCTCTGGTGTTTTTCGTAAAAACCGTTATTTAATGGAGAAAACGCGAATTGGGCACATAATGGCGGCCAATTTTCAGCACAAAACGTTCTACATGCGAATTTTCTGCACAATCCGTTCCCGAGTTGTCGCTACTCTTACTACATACAGGGACTCTATGCCGGATAAACGAACAGCGCCACCTGCATGTTCTACAACCCAACTACTATGTACCACATCCTTAGCAGTGTCCTTAGTTGCCAAGTAACATTTTATTTCCTATCTCCATGCATTAAATACTGTTCAATATACTGTGATTTCAGACTACTTACTTCCTTTCAAAGCAAGTATGATACTGATAAGCATCAATTAATTTCAACTGTCCCCACCATATTAGTCAAAGTTCTCTTTAAAATGTTCCAATATATGGCTACAGTCAACCTTGGACTAAGATTTAACCAAAATCTAGATACGCAAGAGTTTACTCAACACTATAGATACCTGCATGTTCCACTTCAGTATGAGATGGTTTATTTTCTGGTAGCTACTAGCTATAGTAAAATGTTGGAATCTGTCAGCCTTCGGCAAATGAATTCACAATGTGCTCACATAGCTGTTGCCAAGTAGCACATAGTAGTATTCCTGTATTCCTGGAACTGATCAGTCCACTTGCATGATTACAGTGTAATGAAGTGGTTGAATGCGTATACAATTAGTATTTGATTGCTCTTTATAAACTCATCTGATTGGCTGGTGCTTTGGTAGTTTGGTTAAGTTATTTTGTTTGGGTTCTGATTGGATATTGCCGTCATCAAAATCTACATTGCAGACAAGCCAAAGGTCAAAGTCTCAAATAACTTGTGTTTTTGCCAACCTAGATTAGTTCACTGTTGAATTTTGGACTTTTAGCCTTCAAGAATTCAGTTTGTCCGTTTTATTTGTGACCTTTGACTAAACGCTAGACACCAGCATGCGAGTACATAATTAGATTCCAACAGAAACTATAGTTAATACACAAGTCCCAACAAATTAAGAAAACCATTAACAAAATTCACGAAAACGTGCAGGAGGTCCTCAAAATAAAATCTCCATTAATTCCACTGCAGTATACTAACATAAGCCTAGTATTGGTATTCCCAATCAATAAAGTTTAGAAATTATTATAACATATACAATCTGCGTTAACGTAGGTCACGTAATTTATTTTCTAAAAGCATAACAATCAATAATTAGTTCAAATATTTCAGAATATTGTTGATAACTGTTAAATTTCATCCCACGATAATTATTAAACAACTGGCAATATTTTATAAAACAAAATTACTAAAGTTTACTGCAATCAAGTTCTAACTTAAGTGTGAACATTTCTTTTAGTACCTACTATACTGTATAATACATAAAATAGCATGCAATAGCACAACATGAAAACGAACTCTATAAATCCCACTTCCCTTCCCCATCTCCAAGTGAAATGGCATCACGTGACCAAGTAAATTTAATTCTTCTAAGGAGAATACATTTGTCTCGCAATCTTGCCAAGAGAAGCATTACCTATTAATATATTAAATAATAATGAAGAGTAGGTACTCTACATAGAGACAACCAAGAGTGATCCCCCCCTTACCCATTCTACCCCATTTTTTAACTATAGGCTATACAAAATTACATTATACTATACGATATATGATCAAACATCAATGGGAATAATTTACATTTCTTCATGTTACACTGTAAATAAACATTTTTAAAGGTAAAAGTGCAATCATAGTTTGAATTACGGTTTAGTCTAAATAAAATATAATGCAAACATTTAAATTAACAGATTGATTCTTGGATCTTTCTCAGACAAAACAAAACGATAAATAATTGAAATCGGGGAAATTGAAACATCGTTAATAATTCGTGTAATTAGATTTAGTCGGACTGAATTTTCTCAATGTACTCTGTACATTTGTTCAGCCGAAACAAGTGGTTACAAAATTGTAACAAGAACTAACACCGAACTACCAACAAGTTAATTATTAATAAGGTCTATTCGAATTGCATCTATAATGTAAAACGGGGAAATTTCTTCTCAGAACAACATTTAAAGTTATTCTGTTTCACGATTTCCAAGTTACACGAGTGTTGTGTTGTGCTCTGGGATATTCTGCCAATATAGTGTCAACAAAAATGTACTATGTTTGCTTTACATTTAAACTACTCCTTATGGGAATACATTCGTGCTTTGCCTGTGAATTTTGTCGAATGTATAACGCACGACACTTCTACTTTCTTTGGAGCATTTTGCAAATATCTATGTATAACCTAAGGCTGTTATGTCTTTGTATACCTGCTGATATCAAAAAAGCAAGCGGAATGAATGCCACTAAACCTTATTCAATCAAAGAACGAGTAGTTGGGAATATTCTCACCAAAGATGGCAGCGTTTGCCGATAAAAAGTTGCGCCAAAAAAGACATGAACAACGAATAAAGACATTGAATAAAAAAATGTACAGAAGAAACTGAGATAACAAAGTCAGAGCAACGATAAAGGATAGAAGATAAGCAGCTTTAAGAAGCGTTATTGTTTCCAGCTTTTGCTTCCTTTTTATCAGAAAAATGAGTGAAAGTTATGCAAACCCAAAGATACAGCTAGCATGAAAAGCATTCATTAACATATTGGCCTACTATTATAACAGCTTTGTGAATCGAACTCGTCTCAAACTTGGATACTAAACCTAAGATAGATTTTTTTATAGCTGCATGGCAACGGAAGACAAACCATTCTAATCTGAGGAATGCAGTTGCTTTAACTTTTATATATACAACTGGACATCACCGAACTTCGTTAATTACCATTAATAATACATCAACAGAATTTGAAATCATGAGAGGGATCAAGACTATCCTGTGCATAAAATCTTAATTCTAGACAATGTGCATGCATGGTCTTCAAGGGCCCATAGGCTTCTCAATCTTCAATCCTCTTGTGGAATTTGCTGCATAAATTTATGTACGTTCTAAGAATTTTAAAGAGTTCATTATACATTAATTTGCTTGATTTTGTCTTGTACACTTAGGCTATATAGGCTACTACATGCACTGAAACCAAAAACAAAGTAAAACCATGGATATAAAGCAAGTGTTGAAACGAATTCTGTGTGGAAATTTGAAAAATAAATGAGGCAAGGTTTTTAGCTAACTAAATTTCCACAGAGATTTCTTTAAATATTGCATTTTTCCTTATACTACATATATTATCATACACTCTTGATATTATCCACTCTTGATATTATGTATACGAAATGTAAAAGCTCGCAATATTGTCTACATTGGCAAAGATTAATTAATTATTGCATAAAGGAATTATACCTTACAACATGAAAATTTAATAATGTACTTCCCATGCAATTATAAAATGCATACTTTTTATATATGCATATAGCCCTACACAATCGATCCTGCTTAATTGGTATGCCGTTAATCAATTCCACCGTTTATTCGGCATAAATCTTAAAGTCCCAAATTAAATATCAATGTTACACATTACTTTATGGCACAAAAGTCACATAATCGACTTTGTGGGTTTAGCATTAAGATGTTGAGGTATCCACATCTATAGGGAATCATGAAGACATTGTGGAACTACAATGTGTCCAAAATTATGAGGAATTTTCATGCATTCACAATTAAAGATATATATATTCAATATTATTCAAGTATACATTTGCATTGTAGGTACTTGGGTGGGTGGACAAAATAGGAGTATATTGGCCAAATAATTTCCCAGTTTTAGCTTTGAGCAAGTTCTTATATCGTTACTATACTCTAAATGCCGAAAGGCTTTCAGACCTCCATTCCGATTGGTTGCTGCATGTATTTGCAAGCTGGATGCATAGTTTTCTTGCACACTGCAATTTCGAGCGTGGAAGTTGAATAGACGCAGGCACAATACAAAAACATACGAAAACATTGCAAATTGCATCTGACTTCCATGATATTCCCGAAAATATACACGAAAAAAGAGGGCGAGCATACAGAATACAAACAGAAATACGCAAACATGCCGCTAGGTTTGAAAAATGGCCACCTATACTGCTATAGGTATGGGAAAGCCTTGGCTTGGCTATAGTACATTTTGCACTTTTTCACTTTTGTGCAGTCAAATCGAGGATAAAAATTGATAAATGTTTCGATCTAATGGCCGGAAGAGAAGCGCTTGAGCGAAAACAGCAACACCAATCGCCAGCAGCTGGATTTGGACTGCGCATGCGCACTAGACACCGCCATTGAAACAATATAGGGATGCCAACAAGTAATCACACCAAAAAGCCAGCCATACCTATTATTTTTCATTATCTCTCCCATATAAGCAAGATTCAACATCAATTAAGCCATAAATTCAAATTGCTATCAAAATGGGCCAATATGGCCTGTTGCTACCATTTTTTTTACAATGTGCTGCATTACTTGTTACCAAAGACCTGACTGATCGCAGTTGATCTCGATCCAAGGTCCAAATGTTTGCCAAGTGCAAACAAGAAACAAGACAAGGCAAAACGTGCAGAGAAAAAAAGTTTCTTGGGTACCAAGTTTCATGTACGAGTATAAACTTAGTAAAAGACGGGGTCGAACCTTACAATGAACTGAAAGGTCCCTGTATATAAGCAAACATTCAAATGCCATTCACGTCAAGTGTATTTAAACTTAGAATAGTAAAAGGTGACAAATAATGGCATGCATGGCCTGTATGATCATCACAGTACTCGAGCAGGCACAATGTGGAAATGTAAAATGAGTTATTTAATTCAGTTACATTACAAAAATAGTAGACTCCTCTTATAACGAAGTAGAAAATGCAAATTTAGTTCGATAATCATATATACATATGCAGAGTTTATAATAAGTGGACTTGCAATGAATGTTCAATTATTTTTGCATTAGATTCTTTGCATGACAAAGATACTTGCATAATCTCCAAAGTCCACAATTTAAATTTCTTAAATAAACAATTATTTTACTCGAAGTTTGTCAAATAAAAAGAACCAAGAATGGTATTCTATAGGGTATACATAATCGTTATTCCTGCTAGTGAATGATATAATTAAGTGGCCAATATCAATTTCTCCGAACTCCACTGTAGTGATTAAAATCCATATAAATACCTAAAAATAAAACGACTGGTTGCTAAAAATATAAATGTACGAATGGATGGATACAAGTCATAAAATGGGCGCAATATGCACACGTACGTAAATAAATAATATCGATACCATTTTATATATGAAATCTGAAATGGCTTTGAGGCTATAATATAAAGACAAAAGCAAAGTAAGCAAACGTATATTCCAACTAATACATTATTTGATGGATATTCGGTATCAGAGGCAAAATGAAATTCCATTCCAAACAAAACAAACAATTTCCAAGAATTTAATTAATATCCAACAGAGCCTATAAGATATAAGCACGATTCATTGGAAGTAGTTAATATTATATATTTACGAAATATCAATCTGCCATAACTTGGCTGAATTCGAATATTTGAGTACTATTTGCACATTACAACGGTTGAAAGAAAATTTTGAATTGCAAATACTATATGTACGACTGAAGGAAGTTTCATCGATCGCACCATTTGAACATCAAGATGCGGAATTCACTAAAATGGAACCACAAAAAACACATTTTCTGGTAGCAACTTTTCTTCAACCACAAATGAAATTCAGATCGAAATCATTTTGTTGGATATCGTGAGCAACTCCCCCCAAATCGTCACATCATTGTTTGCAAAGTACATTATATTCATGTAAAGCTGAACAGAAATATTCTCAATACCTTTAAAGGTGAACTGACAGGGCGGTATAAGTGGACTATGACCAACCCTGCCATTGGGTAAATTGGGACTACTGGCCAATTAGTCTGTCCATGATTGGCCAGAAT
>JAQFZQ010002681.1:0-12950 GCA_034696005.1 Glomeris marginata | reverse complement strand
TGTACCACGTGATTGCAGGAGCCAATCACAATCCGTTCCCGAGTTGTCGCTACTCTTATCTACATACAGGGACTCTATATGAACCGATTAGCCATTTAATTCGATTTAATTACAGTTCAACAAATTGTATAATTAATGAATAGCTATTATACATAGTTTCAGATTGATTGATTACAATATCAGATTGGTTTCAACAATTGTTTCCGTAAAGTTTGCCACCGCGTCGAAAAAAATTTCCAATTCAAATAAGAATTCCAAATTTCGAATGTCGCTTCCACGTTCGGCGGACAGAGGGCGCAACGGCGCAACGGTCATCCCCCAATGGGTTATTCCAGTTAGGTGGGTCATTGGTCATGCCCTCGAAGCGCCCCTACGAATCGACTAACGATTTAATTAGTACATAAATTGTATAATTACCAAGCTGATGTTCATAAGTGGAGTCGTCGATGGCGAGAATTTGTTCTGGCGTCATTATCTTCTTCATGGTCGGAGTTGAGCCATTGCAATCGGCGACGTTATTTGCGTTTATGTGGCCATTTCTCGAACTTTCAACGACAGACATCTTTTCTTGGGTAATTGAACTTGTGAAATTGATGAGCACGTTTACACCTTTTACACCGTCACTGCAACGACTGGCTTCTGTCGTCTCTCAAATCGCTCCCCTTATTTCAAAACAGTAATATCTATTATTATAAAGTAGATTGGCACAGGTGTCCGCGTGCTTTGATACGCTTCATTTCAACTCGTTTTATATACGTGACATATCATTTTTGCCCATCCATCCAAGGTTATAAATAACCCCCGTAAAATTACGAAAATTATAATTACTACTTACGCATCAGTAGCTGCCCTTCTCCGTCCACTTTTCCGCCGGTAACTTGAAATTATCCCACAAACTTTGGTACTTTTATGAAGCCGGTTAGCCGACGATGCCAACCAACTACGAACAATGCGCCGATCAAACGTCAACATCCGTGATGAACGTTCGAGGCAACGCCCTCCGCTTTACGTTAGCCAGTCTATTCGCGGCCGAGGGGTGATCGTCACGCTCTGGATGCGCCAGCATTTCAATGACGCACATTGCTATGAACTACGGATTGTCCAGTGCGATAAAAAAATCATTTTCAGCGACTGAGATGTGGGCAGATTGGCAGGAATAAAAGGGTGCTGTATTTTAATTCGCCTCTTAATTGCTTTAATATCATGTAATCGTGTCAGGAAACATTTCCATGCGTTGATAGGTACCAAGGCCAACAATATGGCGTCATATTTTTCATTTTTCGGTGTATATTTTTTAAATTTCTCACGTGCATTGCGAAATATGGATACATTTTAATAAAAATGATAAAGTAGGGGACCTACATATACAGCTCGCTTTGTTTTGTGTGATAACTCAAGCGAGTAAATTCGCAAACGGAAGTTTCCGGGTTTTTCATTTATTTATTTAATAAGTATGTACGGATGTTGTAAAGGGGTTATTCATTAATGACGTATGACAATTTTTCCTGTTTTATTTCTCCATCGGATAACCTTGGTATAACGACATCAACAATTGCATATTACATACAGGAAAATGGTGAAATAACTATGATTTTAATTATAAGTGCGTAATTAAAGTTATATGCACATTTGAAAAACTTATTATGAAAACAGTATTTAAGTTATTTTTGCAAATTTAGTTGCGTGCAGGACCAATGTCCATTTTAGTAAATACTAATTAATGCAAATTAATTAGACAAGGCTATTTTCAAAACCTGTTTTATAATTAAGGAAAAAATCATGAAGGAAGTAAGTGAATATTAAAAGTAATAAAATCTCTGCATGCAGAAATGAATAAAAAAGTTATTATAAACACTTATAAAGTTTGCCAAGCAGATAATAAGAGGTCGGCTAGCATTGGCTAACCTCCTAACTAAATTATCCCGTCGAACTTTTCAGTGCCAATAACTTTTCTTTTACAAATTTCCACATTTTTGTTGCAACACTTCACAATTTTTATTGATCTAGGTTATGTTTTAGTTACATAGCATGTACCATTGAAAACCATGCAGTTTAGTTGACAATAATTTCAACAGGGATCATGATTATAATAATACTACATTCTAAGGAAAAAATGAAATGTCTGGAATTCATCTATATTTATTGTGTTACAGGTGACTGTGATATTGAATCTACATGTTCCAGTTCCTGAAATCAGCAGAAACTACACCAGACCCATTTCATGATGTCGGCCATCTTGCTTATGCTAAAGGCACAATCCGAGGCACAATCTGAAAGATTTACAACAAAGGTAGGCCCACACCATTCCTTTACTTCATAAGAATAGTGTTGTTTAATAATTGGGTAACAATCTAAAATAGCATGCTCTACATTGCAATTAAATGTTGTTTTGTACATCAAATTAAACTCTGCACCTCAAACCCTCAAACTGCATTAGGTGTTGCAGACTGCAACACCCCAGTGTTACATTTCAACCCAATCCCCATTTTGACATAGGATAGGTACACACTATTATGTGACTTGATACTTAGAAACTTCCAGATTGTTCAAGACTCATAAATAATCTTATAGTCAAACAATATACCCTTTAATAAAACACTATACTGATAAAAATACATAACTGCATTGCCCATGAGGTCCATGGAGTCACCACCCAGAACCTCGACTTCAATCGACTGATTGGACATCAGGAATATGAGTGAACTTCATTTACTTCCATGTAAATGGGAATTATTAATGCAAGGAAGGAAAAGGAAAAGAATTTCCAGCCTTATATCAACTCAAACTGGTGTATTATTGAATGTAAATTAAACAGCAATTGCAAAATGGTAACTTCAAACAGTTGCCAAACATTCATTTTTATCTGCACTATATTCTGCACAACATGCACGGTTAAAAACTGTGCTAAAAACTGATAATATATCTCAGGATTTAAAAAAGGGAACTGTGCCAACATTTTTGTGCCAATTCTGACAAAAATTGCACAAATTTAATATCCGTGAGTGGATCCATCTAGAAAACTTTGTCGAATACGAAATTCAGATTCAGGGTGTGTAATTATTTTTTAAGCAAACTATTCAGCAAACTTGAACAATATTTGAGTAATAAATGCGTGCTCACAAGTTCTGACCGTACCGCATCGTTCGCATACTTCAAGCCATAACTTTAAAATGTATGCAGATTTGTTTGAATTTTTTAAACTTCAGCTATAATGGTTCTCTATATAACCTGGTTTCTAGTTGGGGAAGTTATTACCTAAACAGATTATCATTCATTTTGTCAGCATTTTTCATTTATATTATTGCACTTATGCATGAGTACACGCAAAATGAACACGCGTACACGCAATGCCTAAACTATTTTCTGCTTTAAATTGAAAAGCTGCATGAATATTGTATTTCCTTCTGAATGTCTTTAATAACAACCCACTGAAGGCTGGATTTGAAATTACAGTAAAAACTGTGTATGTCGACAAATCACGGTTCCAAAAAATACGGTCAACTTTAACAGGTGGTTAAAATATTTAAACAAGCATTTAGAAAATGAATATAGGGCACTGTACTACTAGTATGCAATACTTACATGTAGGAAATGACAGCCATAATTAAAATTAAACAGTATACAGTGCTGGGTTAATATAAGCGCCATTCCGAGGAAAATTTGGCAGCCAACATGAAGTCAATTGGCCGATGACGTCATACATACCCCTATGACCAGGAATTGCAAATAAAATCTTACTTTGGGATTATCTCTCTTATCATGGTGTCAAATTACAGGACAGAAAATTGTGTCAAGGGAGCAATTTTATTTTTCCCATTTCTTATACAGTGGTCAACTTTTCAGGTTTAAACACATTATAAAGATATGGCAGCGTGCTATAAAATGTGGTAAACATTCAATGTGGTCAGATTAAAGATGGTAACCTCTATTTAAAAGTAACACTTATGGGAGTTTTCGGTTCCATAAAAACAGTGGTCAACTATGTCAGGTGGTCAACTTGGCAGGTTTCACTCTATTTGGTCATTTTATATGGGAATAAGTTTACGTGGGAAAATGTTACGTGTTGCATGAGTTGAAATGAGCACCATTTTAGCTCATTGTCAGCCTAATTAAATTGTTGGGGAAAACGCTGTGACATTCAGCATAATCTATATTATTTAAAATTTAAAAAATCTGACGTCAGTGTAATACATAATTCATGTAATAGTAATGTCATTTGCAGTGTTACACGTAAAATGTAGAGTTTATGAAATGGGTTCTATCACAATGTGTTCACTATCATCATGCAATGTGTTGCCAAATGTTGTCTGGCGGAAATCCAAATCAAATTTCCCTCTAATGTCAAATGCTATATAATGACGCCATAATAACATGATAACTGTGGTGTGTGACAAACACTGGCGTTGAAAAGGATGTATAATATGTATTTACAATCACAGATGTAATGCTGTATTGTTACAATATATCTGATAATGGCACTGTTTGTTTTTTTCCTTAAAGTTGTTTTGTATAAATTAATATTTACTTGGATTTTCTATCACTGAGCCAGAAAACAAATTAATATTTTTTGTTTTTAAAGATGTAAATCTTATTCTGGACACTGTAGCAATACATGAACTTATTAAAAAAAACACTCCCACGTGTTGGCAATTCACAATATGATGTCATCCACCCCTGTTGTTTCTTGTAAATAATGGCCCATAAAATATAAAACCATGTCAGGATGATGAAGTAATGCACAGCTGGACATATAATTATTGGATTACTCTTTTCTAAAAAACAATTTTGCAGTGAAACCTGTCATTGGATTAATCTGAATAAGATTTAAATCTGTGAAAGGCGGATATAACGTTTTGAATTTACTGAAATATTTTCATGTAGATTTATTGAGATAGAAAAATAATATAGGAAAGTGATCTGATTTATTGAACTAATTTATATCTTTTGTTAACAATACATTGTCATTGAAAAACTTCCTCAAATTGCGGGTTGTATTAGTAATTAGCTCAGAAATGCTGTATTGATCATATGATATAGATTTAATGAAACCTTGATGAAGCTTATGTGGAATATTCCCAGAATAATGCAGAATAACATACTGTATTTATAACAGGGTGGAACAAATGTATTGTTTGGGAATATTTATAAAAGTAATGATTGGTCTTCTCATACACTTCCTTTGATTGCTTATTTCCAAACAGGCAATACTTTTGTTCCACCTATTATAAATAATAACACTTGATCAGCTGTTGTAGAAAGAATCTATCAATGCAGAGTACTTCTCAACGATGATTGGGCGTCTTAATTTCATAGTTGGACCTGGAAAGGATTTAATATAATAGATTCAATTAGATTTTGTATATTACAAATGTGTTTCTATATTGCAGAATACATTAACTAGAGTTCAATCAAAAACCAGCTGGTTATGAAATAGAGTTTGGATACTGTTGGAACTATGTTCAGTCAGCTGATTTTATCATGAAACCTTACTTTATGTAACAATGTATACCTATTTCTCCAGTGAGAATAGAAAAGTCACGAGGTAGAAACGCCCATTTCTGTACTCTAGCTGCATTGGAAATGGCATTCACATTGGCCCTGTCTATTGCTGCTTGGATATCTTTCTCAACCGATTCAGATAGATTTTGGATGGCTTCTGGGACAGTTGAAACATTGCTTCCTCTTTCTTGGAACCAGTCTTGTACTTCTTGGGTCAAATTGTCAGTTGGAACTCCATCTGCATCTACTGTTGTCTGTATTTTAAAGAAAAATGTCTTCTAAATTTAATATCAGAAACTCTAATTATCCAATCAACACTTATCAACAACACCTGTGAAACTAAGAATACATATCATGTAATAATTGTTACTTTACTTAGGAATAATTCTCCTATACATCAATTGTATTCCTTATACCTAGTCATGGTAAATGTTCCAGCAAGACATGCTTATTTTGAAATCGGTACTGTTATTACCTAGATTCCCTAGATGGTTTCCTTAGGTGGATTCCCTAGATGGTTTTCCTAGATGGGAAACCTTCCATGGGTCCTAAGAATAACTTTGGGGGACATGGATGGTTCGCGAACACGTAAACATCAGATGGTATAAAAGGAGATGCATAACAAAGCTCTTTAGCTTGTACCATGATCTCTTCGCCTGGTAAACCAAGCCGAGGCTAATATGTGGCAAAACCACTAGTACGTACATCTGACCGTGTGAAATGCAAGGACCCAGCTAAAAACCAGTTAACTTTAGGCCCAAGGGGTAGTGTGGGTGACACTAGGGTTGAAGCACGAAATCAATAAAGTCCAACAAGTCCGCAAGAAGCCCACTTCGAGCGGACGGAGTGTAAGGTCTCGCGCTTTCAAAAGCGAACCAACCTTACAGCATTTTTGTACGGAATTAGATTAATTAGGAGACCAGATTTTTAAAAAGTTTGTGTTTTACCTTGAAAGTAAGTAGAACAGAAAGAAATTTGCGTTTGTCAGCTATGACAATGGCATTGCTGATCACATGCAATTCACGTCTGATGCTGTCCTCTATTGGAAGTGGTGCTACATTTTCACCTCCAGATGTAATCAGCAATTCTGTTATTATAAATCAGTGTTACAGTTTGGCTATCCAAGGAAACAATATCATAATTGCATGGATATGTTGCAGTTATACCCTTTTTCCTGCCAGTAATGTACAGGAATCCATCATCATCCAACCTTCCCAAATCTCCTGAGTGCAACCAATTGCTGTCATCTATTGTTTCCTTCGTTTCTTTTTCATTGTTCAAGTAACCCATCATTACACAACGTCCAGTCATACAGATCTGAAATATATTTGTTTTGGGTGGTTCAGTATTTGATATGTAAGGGTGTGTTCTTTCCAACCTGACAACTATCACAACTTTGTTTGTATAGCTTATTTAAAAAAATTATGAGCAAACATTTGTACAATTTGTTCTATAATTCATAGAAGTATATGTATGTGTTGTTCATTTACTTCACCATCTTCATTTATTTTAAGTTCAGACACGTCAAATGGTTTCCCAACACTCCCAATTCTTAATTCATTAGGATGATTAGCTGTAACCACTCCTGCAAATAAATTTAAAACATTGATTTAGAAGACTGTATTAATTTATAGGTTTTCATTCATAGCCACATGAACAGTACCTGTGGTCTCTGTTAATCCATACATTTCGTAAATAGGCAAATTGATTGAATATAGAAATTGGAGAAGTTTCATCTCCACCAAAGTGGCACCAATTGCCATAAGTCTAGTTCTGTCCAACCCTAAAGCACTGTGGATCTTACTGAAGAATAGTTTCTGTGCAGCCCACAATACAGCCGAGTCACTAGAAAATAAATCAACAAATAAAACACGAATTAGGTAGCAATAATGAGGAAGATCACTTTGTTATTGGTCTTATCAAAGTATACAGTGTATATGAGGCACAGTCAAAACGTTAGTTGCAATAATTTTTCCCAAAACAAATAATGCGCTAAACCGGTTTTCCTCATTTTTGTTACAAATTGCCATATTTATTTAATCACTTATGTTAATGTGGTACGAGTTTTTCTACGCCATCTTTTTAAAATGTCCGCCCAACTGCAGATAATCATTTTCAAGTCGCATTTTGGACCTCGTCATCTGCTGATTGACAAGGTCCATTTTCATGTGACCAAACACATGAAAGTCATAAGGTACAAGGTCTGGACTGTACACTTTGCTTAATTCTTTATGAACTTTCATAAGGTTACACTTTATTTCTCATTAAAAAAGTGTCACTGCAGGAATCCTAAAACTTCCAATTTGGACGCTCCTACCAAAGGACACGCGTAACCCCACAGATAATACGTACCCTCGCAAGGTTTTCCCAGTGTACTTTCTTAATGAAGCTTGCTTTCCCCAAGAAAGTAGATGTCTTTGCAACCATGGCATTTCTGCCTCGGCTTTACACAACTTCTCCATAACTTTTTCCCACACGCGAGGAACCGATGCCATCAGAGTGGGTCGGACCGCCTTCAAAGTTTCCACAAGACTACCCTATATAATTTGAATATTTTCAAATAAAATCATTTGTAACTCACATATTTAACAGGAAAACTGCCCATACAACAGACGTAAATGACCTACCTTAAGGGCGTCTGGCCTGGCAAAATAAACTGTTAATCCACAAATGACTGTCATGAAAATGTCACCAATCTAAGCATAATTATTGAAAGCAATTTTAGCATTTGTTAAATGTTGTAAATAGATATGCACTGTTATAATGTAATTAAGGTATACCTGAGATAACATGTGACTCATTGGTAAATGAGAAATATTGATGTCGTTGTTATTGCAATCGTAATTTTGCGATACACGCCTTGTTGCATAAATAATCTAGTAAAACAGAAATCAAATATGTATTTCACATATATTTGCCACATTGAATGTACAAAAGTATTCGGCCATCAGTTTAAAAAAAATGTAATTTTCTTACTTGGTCGTGGTTAAAGAGACATCCCTTAGGGTAGGCTGCTGTTGTTCCAGACTTCATTTAATAGAGTAAATTGGAACAATTAGCTGTTGTACTATAACAAGTAACTTATGCAAAATCAAATAGCTATTAACCGTGTAAACAATAACACATGCTTGATTGATGCTAATTCCACGCAATCGCTTCTCCAAAACCTCATCGGAAACAGATTTTCCCAATTCTAGCAAATCGCTCCACTAAAAAGTCAGTTTATGTTATGAAATGCTGGGGATATGCATCTACTACAGTTTGAGCAAGCACAAGAAAGGAATTGGAAAGGGTGGATCATTTGGGAGGTGGAGGTGCTGCGCAACGAGCAATAATTCAGTTTTGGAGTCGGTGTACCACCATGATCTGCTTTACCATCCCAACCAGATTCAAATCCCTTCTTTTGCTTGATCAAACTATCTATGCAAATATAAGGGATACCAGTATAATCCCTGGCTGTGAATCGGTCCCAGTCCATTGTATGATTGCCGAAAGCTCTGGAAGTTCACTTTGTATTTCTAAGATCTTTTTCTGTTGAATTTCTGTGTCGAAGAGGCAAATATTTGCCCCAGAATCTCGTAACAAATAACTGCAGGCACCAGGTGAATTGGTTTGATAGATTCCCATTGCCAGGCCACTAATGGAATAATATATAATCTCATTTTTTAAAAAAAATAAATTGTACGTTAACTACGCTAACATGTAATCCACTACTTCCATCAAAACATACTAATACATAATCCACAGACATGCTAAATACTTATACAGTTCATAATTATATATGCATTTTAATGAGAAACCATTGAAATTTTGTAAAGAATTTTCCCTAGTATCAATGGGAGATAGAACACCACCTGGGATTGAGAATCGAAACCTGTGAATGAAACTTTTGCTAGTAGATGGCGCTGTATTGAAAGAGACTGCTACTTTTTTTATAAACAAAATCATGGGAGAAGTTATGAATACCTACCCATGTTGATTGATTTCAGTCACTATATAGATTTTCTCAACAGATTATTAATTTTGATTCATATTTGAATATTTTGTAAATAAAAGACATGGGATAATTTGAATGTCCTTGCTGAAAATATGTCCTTAATTGCTTAGAACTTTGAGATTACATACCCTACATTTACTTAGGGTAATTTGATGAAAAGTCCAAATAATTAGGGTGCAAGGTCTTATCCTACTGCCTTGCAAGGAAACATTATTACATTAACATGAAATGAAATCCTTCCCCGGAAGAGATTTATCAGATTATTGGGTGCAAAGGACGTGGACTATGTACAGAAGTATGGTGTTGTAATAATAAACATGCGATTGCAATTTAGAGAGAGTATTTACCCTGCAAAGATGGCGGCCATCTCACTGATGACCCATTCAGGGCCATTAGCCCCCAAAATTGCTACAGCGTGGAACCTTTTCAAACCCAACTGAAAAAGAAACCCTCCATTGTTTATAATTGTTACTTTTCATGTCACACTGACGCAATTTCCTTGATATTTACTTTAATGAAAGCTTTAGCTACTAGTCGCACTTGCTGGTAATATTCACTAAAAGTCCACTGCAGCCATTTCCCATCCCTTTCAATGGCAAATGCAATCTTATCTGGATTCTTCTCAGCATAAAGTTTCAAACTGGTTGGTATTGATACTGGGGTATGTCCATTAGATGGGAAATCCATGGAAACGGCACCATTTCTGTGCCAGGTTCTTCGAGCTGTTGTTGGTATCACATAATCGGGTCCTAAATAGACAGAATTAATTGTAAATTCGTATTATATGTTGTTATTTCCGTGTATTATTTGGGTAAAATAGAAAAAAAAATATATGCTGGGAATTGTGCACAAAATTGTACTTCTGCCAAAAAATCTTATACTTTTTTTGTGCAGATTGTATTTTACTGAATTGTGTTCTCTGCCAAATACATTTTAACTTGCTGCACATTTTGTATACTTCATAAATACACATAAATAAAGGCATGTTTACCAATTTAAAACGTGTATGGGAATTACCTCTTTGGTGATCGTCAATATCCTCTTCTCCAGATATCATTCTTGATATTACAGCACCTTTATAAGTCTAGTTCAGTAATGTACTCGGTATCGAATGATGTTTACTATGTGTAGGAAATGTATTTGTGGGTGAATGTTCAGTATGGAGTATATAACCCTTCGACTTTGACTCTTGCATTCAAGAAAAATTGACCCTAGTGTTTACTGGTCAGTGCAGAATGAATAAAGTAGAAAATATAGTCCATTCCATGGGAACATATTGTATTTGATTATATCACATACATAAAATTCTGAAAAGTGATGTGCAAAAAGTGGTTTAATACTAAGGTAGAGAATAAGCATTTCTAGTTCATTAGTACTATTGAAATATTTGATTTGGAAATCTGTATACTTTTTGATAAAGCACATAATCATTCTTGAATAATTTTATCTGTTTATACCGTTCTAAATGTAGGTATATGATTTCAAACTTATGCTGGCACCTTACTTTCTGTCACATTTATTAATGTAAGTTAAAGGAAAAGTGGTTAAAATGCAGTTGGGGCACAATACAGACTATAAGGGTTATACATTGAAAGACCAGTTTGGGCCGAAGTCATTTTTGGTATTTCTTGTATATAAGGCGTTCAAATAGCGACACAGAAATGGATGCAAGTGATCCTGATACACAGGTGATCAGAATGTACTTAATGACAGACAGTTCAATAGGTTTCAGAAAAGACACGTGGCTACAGTCTTTGTAATCTGTGATAAATTGCTGGCGCAGTCTTGTCGCTATTCCGTTTTCCTTAAGCCGCAGTAACCTGTCAAAAACAATATTTGAGTTATTTAATCTTGACAGGTAAACAGATAGGTTTTCCTTGCTTAATTAACCTGCCTACATTTGGACAATGAAACATAATTTTACTGTTATAGCTGGTTAACAGACCTATGCAGGTTGCCGAGGAAGTGTGGTCTGGAAATTCAAGGGAATCTACTAATATATGCAACTTTTAATATGTTTCTGTGTTTAAGACCATGTGGGATATTGTTGACATTAGAACATTCCTTCAAGATCATTCTAATTGTATCATTGCCAACTTGGAAGATTGGTGGTGTGTTAAAGCAAAGAATAAACAAACCCTGCTCGCATTTACCAGAACTTAACATTCCTTTACTAACTAGTTTCGGCCTTAAGTGGCCATCATCAGAGAGCTACAATAACAAGAAAAACGCATCAACAATGTTAGTAACATTTCTGTACCATTTCACAATCCACCTATATCTTCAAAACTGGTAAAGATACAATTGGGAGGAATGTTCCAAAGTTAAAAATATCGTTACCATAATGGATGTCCTCCATTGTGTTGCATATACAGAAATACCTTAATATTTACATAGATTCTCTTCCAATTTCCAGATATTAACTATAACGACCAAACTTCCTGGATACCCTGTATAAATTTAAGTGCCAGGTTACAGGTGTGATTATATTAATCTCACTGCCATAAATAATTGCCTAATTAAAATGTGCAGAGCTCTACCATTAATTGTAGTGCACTGCTGCTAATGTACACAACATGTGGTATAATCATTTTTAATGATGCGTAACCAAAATATTTGTTTAGGTTATTGAGTTGTACAAGCTCTTGCTGTAATAAACAGATGTTATGCGGTATGAATTGAAGAAACCTGCTGCTAATTGTATATAGTAATAATAAATTAACAATTCCTGCAAGATTATTGCATTTTAATTAGTATGTAAATCATGATTATTTATTGCAACAATTTGTCCACATCCAGTATCCTAAATTGAGTTGTTAGTAAATTGTTAGAATCAGTTATTAGAACTGTCTAATAACCCAGTTATTAGAGAATCAGTGACCTAATTGTTAGATTATGAATGTTTTAGGGTATGAAAATCAAAAGACATGTAAAGTACTTACGCATGTTGGTATAATTCAACGAATGGGAACCAGGTTTCAAATGCTATTGGTGCCATATCCATGCACAGTATTGTATCTTTAGGCATGCCATAGTCGCATCGTTTGTTGAATATATATTTCAGAACATCCAGGTAATCAATGTAGCATTCTTTTTTGCCTGGTTCATTAACATATTCCGTGATTGATGCTGCTTGAACACCATATGCAATCGCATTATCTATCACAAGGTCTAAAAAGAAATTTGAGGCGTTGTCTTTATTTGCATTTATCCCCGTCTTCTGTAATACACAATTTAGATGGCTTCAGAATATTGTAAATGACACACTTTGCCCAAGATGGAATTGGCAGCAAAAATTTAGACATCATGGAATTTCATGGAAGTATTCCACCAAATAGTCAGGCTAACTTTTTTTCACCAATCAAAATTGATGCCAACTTTAAAGGTGAACTGACACAGCTTTCTAGGGTACCCTGAAAATTAATTTGTATATTGAAACCAAAGTCGATAAAAA
>JAQFZQ010002680.1:0-12951 GCA_034696005.1 Glomeris marginata | reverse complement strand
CACACCTGCAACCGTGCACCCCTTCAAAACGGATTCTTGACACCGTCCTGGCTCATTCTTTCTTTGAAAGGACAGTACACTCCATGGGGCCAGGGTGGCAACTGGATGGCAACTGTAAGTGAAATGCTATGAGCCGAGGAATAGATTGCCACCTGCATCTCGATCCTCCCTTTCTTATTGGCGGAGTACTAGCCAATTCAAAAACGCTTGGTTCCCGCGTCCCACCCTGTATAATATAATATATTTTGTACAAATTGTAATGTCATTCAAGCAACACGTTACTTTGAATTGCATGTTATCATATTTTATTAATTAGTTTAGACAACAATTTCACATACAATAAAAGTTGGCGTTTTATCACAGAATATCCCAATAAATGTTTCTCTGCCATAAATGATTTATAGGAAATGCTTGAATAAAACGGTGGTTGTATTTTTTAGACAAATCTTAATTGCAAGTATAGGCCTACTTTGAGAGGTATATAGCCCATCGTATACATTTGTGTCCCAAAGGCCCACGAGAATTATTTATTGAATTAGTACACAAACAATTTCTCTTTTACTGTTGAACGTTTCAGAATTTAATAATTTCTCTCGTCGGTCGTGTCACACGTACAGGCAATTAATATAGCTCCAAAATTCAATTTTATCTCATTACAGAACATTAAATTAAAATGTGACAATCAGCGTTTGTTTCACAGCACAGCATGCAGCACAAAAACGTGGAGTACAGTTCTATTATTCATCTCCATCGATTTACCTGTATACGTTATATTATAGAGAAGAATATAAATGATTCATTTATGGCAGCCAGTTCCTCGTTCAAAAACCCAGACATCACAGTGGATGCTACACATGTCACGCATGGGTATATACCCTCTAGAAAATTCAGATTATTCTATAAATATTTCATGTAGGTACTATACAAACCATTTCTTATGTAATATTTATTAGTGGGAAATAGATTTTTCACGACATTACCGCAATTTCACCTTTTTAGAAATATTTTTGTCGAGTGGCACGGAACAATGAATTAGACTGAAAATAAATATTTCAGAATTTTAAGTCTGTAACTTAACTTGCAGCTTAAATTAATATCTGAAAGAAATGGTTTGTTAGACAGCAAAATGATCGTTCAGGTGCAGGAAAGCTATACCAAGTGAAGATAGTGGGCAATAATGTTTACTGTGCTGCCATTCAACTTGGGGCTTTTCAAAGCTATGGGACGTCAATTTCTCGGTAGCCGAATGGCATGTGTCTTACAAAAATTGAATCAAGTGCAAGTCTCCAACATGTGCTGTTGTGTGCAGCATTTTGAGACAAACAATGCAGATGACATTGTTGCTCACTGCTTTCATTTGGCTGCTTTCCTGTCCACAAATGACCATTTAGCTGTCTAGAAAGTCATTTCTTTCAAGTATTAGTTTGCAATAGCATTTGACAGTGAAATATCACACCTGACATTCTGAAATAATTATTTCAGTCTAATTTGTTGCACAGGTTCAACTCTCTCACAGCGGTTTAAAAGATAGAAATTCAATAACCTTGAAGATTTCACGTTCAATACCATTTCTGGAATGTGCATAGGGTACTTACTATTCACTCCAGCTAAACGTTTTAAATAACTATCAGCATTCAGAATTTACTTATTGCATATACCTTTAGAAACATCGAAAAATTTAGCTTGCTACCATCTAATAAAATCTGACTGAATGGCAGTTACCTACTAGCATTAATAGAGATTATAACGACGGACAAATCCGAAAGCTTTTCATGCCGACATTTTCAGAAAAAAAAAATACAGCAATTAAAAAAGTAAATCTTCAACCGAAGCCAAGATAATTGCTGGAGACTTTATCAAGATTTTCCTCGGATTCCTAGTTTTTGCGAAGGTTACCCCTGAATGCGAATTCAAATTAAGATTATTATCATTATGGAAACTGTAATTGTGCATGCTCTCAATTGTAATCTAATTAGGCTTATAATTGTCGCATGTATGTTTTCTAATCAAGGTCTTAATTATAAGGAAGAGCAAATTTGCTCAATAAAGACTTTATGAGAAACATAGTTGATATTTATGTTAATTATAAATTAAGTTATAGTAATTAAAATACTCGTTAGAGAGTGCAAGCTGCAACAATGATTTAAAAATAAATTTCGGTCAACAAGCGTGAAAGATTCTGAGCCTTACATGCACCTTTTCAGCAGTATTTCTCACCCGTAAACTATTTTTTATCTCTTTTAGTTGTTTTTTCTTGGTTTCAGTATCACAATACTCGCATCAATCAATCACGAACCGGCGAGCTGCATGTGTGTAATTTAAAGAAAAAACATCGGTGAACTTGGCTTACACAAAACCATCCAACATCACCTTATCTTCTTCATTTCGGGTAATTTGTAAAACTCAAGCCAAAATAACAATAAGAGAGGGAAGGGGGAAACCGAATACTAAAAAAAGTAAATTATTGCAACAATGCACGAGGCAACCAGTTTGGAGTCATTGAACACGCTTGGAATTTGTTGGACAGCTCTGAATAGATAAATGCACTATACTTTCATGAAGCCCTATCATTTTGCAAGTATATGTTATACATCGATCGTGTATTTTTCTTAATGAGAGAGGTTTACCTCTGGAAAATCCGACAACGAAAATGACAGTATTAGTCTACTCTTCAACTGTTATTACACATTGCACCTACCATACATTCATTCGTAACGTTATATGAGATACGTATACATCTCTTTTTCAGGTCCATTATCTCGGTAATATCTAGAATCATTAGCGAAATTAACAGCTGCATATTTTTTTGCTTGTTTTCCACAATTTCGAGAAATGAATGCAAGTCATCAAATTGCTTTGGAGTCAAGGGAAATCAAACACGCACATCATTTAATAAAAATGTACCAATGACTGCATGACTGCTGGCAACTAAGCTAAAACAACAATAACAATAAATTTCATTTCTCAATACATTTGCAGAGTTTGGGTTTTTTGTGGAAACCAGCTGTCAGCAACACCAAAAACTAAGCACCAAAGTTGTGTGTATAGATGGAACCACTGAAACCAATGTTACAGGGGCAGTTCCCAGATGGAGGGTGAATGCACCTGCTTCAAAACTGAAAACACCTCTATTACATGCACTATATTTGCAATGGTTTGATCCATGACGTCTGAGGTTACTCTTTCGTGGCCCTGATTTATACGCAGTGGAAATTGATAAGTGTTTCCTACCGAGTAAACAAGTTGGCTAATGTAAGAAATAGCATATTAGCATATGCAAATAGGATAGATTCCGAAAAGTATTTGTACTGTGTTCCAAGCGAATGCAAATGACGTCATTCGCTTTGACAAAAAGGATTCAGTAGCAAACGGTGCGTGTTTATTTGTATTAATCATTTGCATAGATAACTCCTACCGCAATAAATTTGATCAATATCGGATTCAAAACTGGTTAATTGATGTCAGCATTCAAATTGTTGAAGAGGAAGAATTATGTTATTAATTTTGTGTTATAAGCAAACAGGTGGCACCAGAAATTCAAAAAAAATGTAGATTTCGTTCGCATTTGTATTATGTACAATTGAGTAAATGGACAGAACGGATGCGTCATAGAAATTCCTATAAAAATTTATAAATGCGGTTCCGATTGTGTGGGTAACATTTTAAGGACAGCTGACCGTTTTTTATCTACATACACAATTTCAAAATAGTATTACAATTTTTTGCTGTAGGAACATGGATTAATAATCTCTACCAACATTCATTCAATATGTTGCTGCATGCATAAAACATCACAGCGCCATTTTAAGATTTTCTCAACAAATTCCAGCAATACTAATACAATATCTGCAGACTTCCCAATTTTTAAAGCCACCTGTTGCCTTAGAATTTGAATACATTACCACATAAGTGCTGAGCAAATTTAACAGGAAAATAAATGACAAATTTCTGAACTTGGCACTATTTTTTACAGACCGACAAGAAAGTAGGGCTACTATATACCCAAAACATTGTATCTCTAAAGGGATTAAATATAATAATAGACGAAGCAGAATTTATGCAGTACAAAGTATTCACCTCCAGAAACGATGTTGCAGTGAAGCTAAAAATGAGGGGTCGGATTATATATCTTGCTGTGTGAGGAAGCAATACAATTGCAGCAACAAGTTTAACTGCATTCCCACCATATTTTGTATCTGATATACCTACTATATTATCCCTTATATTTTTATCACCCCAGCTTTCTTATAACTCTATAATATTCATTGGTGGTCTTTGCAGCATATATTTCTAGACTGTAGGATACACTTTACCACGGAAGGTATGTCAACTTATTGTTCCAGGATTGGTGAAATTCTCCATGGTATATCCACAAATTAAACGAAAAAAATTATAGGCAGTTGATTATATACAAATATATTATCCTGCCAGTTTGCGATGGGTTTTCTCCGGGGTCTCCGGTTTCCCCCATCCTCTAATTAACTAGAATATCTTCATAGGGATTCGCTGTGGGCCCTAAAAATTGTGCATTAAATATGCTTGCACTGCAACCCATATGGGTCTACGGACTACGGATTAGCATGCTTGCTTGCGAGTTGAAGTATTGTAGGTTGGGAAAAAAGGGCCCCCGGGTTAAAACACTAATAGTGCGCTCTGCCTGTGTATATGACCCGTTAGCATCAGGATTATTATTATTATATTATTATATACAAATATATACTGTCCTTTATAGGCAAACTAAAGAACGGTTTAATTATGTTAACCCAAGGATACATCAATAACATGTAAATTTTTCATCTTCGACGACAGGAAAAACAATCTTTGACCATGTTATTAGTGTTACCGTTGAAAAATGGATGGATCATCTATGGGGTTGGGGTGGGATTTATATATTAGAGTTAAGATGGCGTCAAAATGGCGATAAGCTGCGTAACTTTTACAATATAATCGACTGGCTGCGTGATTAGCGTAGGATTTGAACCAATTTATCACCATCGAAATAATTTACCACATATAAGTTACTTGCGGTGGGCATATATAGGGTCATAAATCAGAAACTTCGATGTAATGAGCCCTATTCATTCGTTGGTGTATCGAGGGAGCAAAGGGGGGTTAAAAAGCTGAAAAGTGCACAAGTAAATGGCAAAATCATCCCGGGCGATTTTTTCTTATTTTGATCAATCTCTCTTGAACTGTATCAAGCGAGTCGTGACTACTCATGGGCTTGTTGGCGCCCCATAAAAGCTTATGCATTGAATTGCGGATCGCGGTTTCAACTTTGGTCGGCCAGTTTCGTGAGAAATTTCGCGCTTCTTTTTTGCTGCACCTCCCGTTGGCCACTTTTTCACAAAGAAAAACAACGCATTCCGCTTCCTGCCCGGTCGTGATAGTTCATCTTTATTCTCGTCATAAGGTGCTTTTATCTCGTGACAGAGCAGCATTACTCTTCGGGGCAAACATAGGAGAGAGTGTATGTGTGTGTGTATATATACGAAGCCCCAAAACTTTTTTTTTTGTTCTTGTTGCTGTTGTTGCCATAGAGCTACACACAACGCGTGCCAAAAGCCCGATATAACCGAAAATTCGGAGCTGGGAAAAGTAGAAAAAATTACTTTCCAACGTCTAAATCGTTGCCAATAGATAAACGTCACACAGTGTTTATTTATAATGTGAGGATAACGAATCCTGAGGAGACTTCTTTCGGGTTTCAAGATTAAAGTCGCCAAGGTACAAGATGCAATAAAAGGGAAAACCGGCTGAACAAAGTTTGTTCGCAGTAATGGAGACATGATCGTAAAACTAAATTAGCCAATAGCTTGCTTGTGGTTGGCATTCCCTTTAAGATACCGTGTCCATTTTGGCAATAACATATCACAAATTCTTCCTCTTTGTCTCCCTGTAAACTGGGACAAATTGTTTCATAGTATAAGAGCTATAAAGATTCAATAACGAGATGAGTTTCATTGTGAGATGGATAACTATTATTGAAAAGTTCTACTGCTCATAAGTTTAAGGTATTCGACGAATATAAAAATTTAACATGCAAACAACTTTTGTCAGGATATTCAAATGGCCTCTAATCTCAATAAATACTAAATCAAATTAGATCTTCAATTCAGATTTCCTTCAACCAAGCATATCAAGTAGCTACACATTTTCTTATAGATTTTTATAAATGACTAAACGCGAGTAATAACCTGGTGCGCACTGTAGCCTATATAGCATCATTGATTTACTTATGCCGTCATGCATGCAACAAGTACTCTTGAAAAATCTTTAGAAAAACAATCTCATTTGCTGTGCCACATACTGTGATAATTCACAGGCTTGCATGAAAATATATTTTTAGGAATTGTAACAAATAATAAAAGATACTATCGCACACGCGAAGCAAAGATAATCGCAGCGTGGTTCGCTCTATGAAATTCAGAGCCTGTTTTCCCAGTGGGACACCATGGTGATAAACATATAAACTGCATAGTTTAGGTCACAAGAAGATCTCGATTTGCACGAAATCTTCCAAAAATTGCCAACAAAATGCGCAGCGCCATTAACCGTCGAACCACAAGTGGTAATAATATAATGGCTACCGTCGCAAATCATTACATGATTTCCATACAGAGCAGTATATTGTTTGCCAGACAATTTTTTGGAGTGACATAACGTTTCCAATGTAGGCCATACATGCATCTTTACTAAAACAGCGACAGTCACAGATGTGTACCACCAAAGTTATAGGTATACCACCAAATGGTCTGATGCTTCCATGGAATTTGAAATGAGCTTGTACGTAAATTTCAGATTATTCCGATTACTATACAGGGTGAGTCACCTAACACTGACCTGCTCAATAGCTCAAATTGTGTGCAGTACAGGTGAATTATGGTTATGTGCAGGAATATAGTGCTTGACCTTGGACTGTCCTGGTGGTGCCTTTAACATTTGAAGGACACTGCATTTCTACCTTTGATACTGTGGCAGATGAGCCATCACAAACTATTGAGCAGGTCAGTGTTAGGTGACTCACCCTGTATACTTACTCATGCATATAAATATTACGTGAATTAACATAATCAAATTCCTTGAATAAGTAAACAAAAAATTGTTGCAAAAATGGTCACAAATCGGAGACAGTCACCTTTCCAAGAATTCTGTTTTGGCATGGAATGATGACCCTATAGGGTTCAACTACTTCTCGTGAATTATGGTATCACTAAAGTAGTTCTAGCCACACTGAACTAGCCAAAAAGATAAACTAACTCAAGTTTTGGAATAATCAAACTGTTTCACTCACAAAATAATCTTGGAGAGACAGGAAAGCGAAATTTGCATGCCTTCAGACAACTTCAACTTGTCCAATAATTCAGTGTTATACATTTTGCTCATGCGTATTGTTTGTAATGAGATCCTGTTGTAGATAGAGATCGGTTGTGTAGTACGAGTTATTGAAGAAGGTGTAACATGTGAACAGGTGCCAACAAGGGCACCTTGGAGTTCAAAAGACGGAATAAATTACATAGACAACTGAGTGAAACTAAATAAATAGACATTCACATATGCATTATTTATAGGTTAGGTACTGCTAAATTGTTTTCAACTGCAAAATTACATAACAATTGCAAAACAGGCAATACTCTAAAAAACCGAGCAACATTCTTGGTGTTTCTGTTTAGAATTTTACATACCAGTTATAATGGAGAATCCAAAGATAACAATCACTACATTGTTTTTTATATGCTCTAAGAAAAATGTATCTCAAAATTTAAGCTGTTAGAATTGCGACTAAAGTGCGCATAAAAATCAATATCCATTTATTTGAAATTTTATATGGAGTTTAGAAATATTGTGAAGCGATGGATATATTTGGGGAATGAGACTGCAAGTTATCGAGGGATGTGAAAAGAGGAAAGTAAGAGTAGAAAACAACTTTATTAATGGGCGTTTAACGGACGGCTACGTGGCTGCAAGATGACAGACCATCATTACAAGCTACAGCCTCCCTCCACATATGATGGATAGTTGCAGGTGACCAACATTGCCAAACGACCATCAATTCCGGGCGTAAACTTGGTTCCTAACCAACATGCTATATACAAGCTAACATCATAATGGCAAGCCTTCGACGGAAATTAGACAAGAGCAAATTTACATATTGGCTCTATATTGAAAAAGAATATGATATTCATTGCAACCACAAGAAAAATTATCAACTAGATATATATGTACAATGATGAATATACTATTTTCCAAGAAAGGTCGTTATTTTAATGATGCTAACAGTTAAAAATAAGTTTGGATAGCAAAAAACTCCTTTAGATTATAATAATCTTCCATGTTACAGGTATACTTTAAAAAACATTTAGTGTTAATTATAGATTATGTGGAAAACCAGTAATGAAAATTAGCAAACTTCTCATTCCAATTTTGGCATTTTCAAGATTTATAATTTCATATAATACAGTAGTACTCCAATAATAAGTTCAATTATTTTCCTACCATATGTTGTTGTCACAATTGTGGCCAAAAGTATTGTCGCTTATCGTGTGCTGCAGGATAGCAAAATGCGACAATACTTTTGGCCAGAGTTGTACGTCTATTTAACACTCAAAGGTTACCATAATTGCTTTTATTTATAAATCCCATGATTAAATTATTTTAATTTTAATTGCCAATCCCTGACGTTTGTGAATATCTCCTAAGTTTGGTTTATTTGCCACCAACCACACAACGTTGCAACTTCCATGATACGTATAATATAAGTTATAATTTTTGATAAACTGTTTTCCAGATTTTTTCCAGGCGAGTGAAATGCCACTTTCAACGCAAACTGTTTTTCGTAATTCTTCAAGATTAAGATGTCACTCTCACTGGTTAATCAAATATTTAATAAACGCAACAGAAAAAGCAAGATGCTCATTACTCAAGCCATTTACAGAGAATCCTCTTAATTACGTCTTCTCCCTGATAATTATAATTACGTCGGGTATTTTTTTTTCCTAAGGTTCTTAAGTAAATTTGGAGCAGTTTCCGATGGAAATTGCAAGGCATAGGTGAGGAGGTTTTCTTTAGCAAATAAGAAACGTGCGACGTTTTTGCTGCTTCGCATGCTCAAGTGATGGATTATCGCTCGCAAGTCATCATGGTGCTTTTGGGTCAAACAATTAGCGACATTTTTGCACAGTGCACACCTCCTGTCGTTCAACTTTTACAGCTACTGGCACATCACAGTTTTAGCTCGCTATATTAGTATTCCTTGTAGATTTCACTTTGCGTCTATGACTGAAGTCGCTAACGAGAAAGTATTTTCAGGAGCACTTATCTTACACCCGTCAACAATCTTTACACTGAAGAAACAAAATTGAGCAAAAACGAAACAAGCCTCCATCTGCGAAAATAAATCAAACCACTAAAGTAAGTAGACATCATTTGCATTTTAATCGCAAGTCAGGAACATTTTGTATAGAGAATTAATTGCATATCAAAGAATTAATTTTCAAACTGGATAAACTTACAAAGATATATGGAATGTAATTACATAGCAAGGGGAATTTAATTAACAAAAGTAATTGTTTTGTCTGCAATATAATATGCCGCATAAGCTCTATATGCAGCCAATACACAGGGCGAGTCGTTGAAGTCCGACACCCCTTTTATTTTAGATACGGTTTCACAAATAATTTTTGATTTTTTTATATGTATATATGTATGAACTTGTGAAGAATCCGGAAACCCAACTTTCGCTGACCTTGCCATAGTTTTTCAAGGTCATTTAATTTCTATCTTTGCAACCGTAAGTGTTAGGACCCTAGTGTAAATTATAAAGTTAAAGATCACCATGTATTTAGCATAAGTACCAACTTCTGTTAGTTTTTAAACTTTCTACGAATTAATATGAATGTTTTAAAATTGTGACTGGCAGCACATGGTAAACCCATTACAACCCATGCAGGTAAGCCCAGTAAAAAGGGTGAGCCTGTTGTGAATGCACGTTCATTGCTATTTCATACATGAAATGCTGGTTTGGTAGAAGTTTTATGTATTTTGTACAATTTCAGCAGAGCATTTCCTAAGTTGAAATGTCTTTCACAGAATTTATACTGTTAATTGCACGGTTCTTACCGTGAATCAAAGTCGGTATTATTAAATTCGTCACATCCGGAATAATGTGTTTGCTCACCGGCAATAAGTTTATAAGAACTTAATTATATGTACTATGTTGGATGCCGAGAAATGAAAGGATAACCTATACAAGAGAAAAAGTGTTGGCAAGCAGTGCGTGACTTGTTACCCATAATATAATCAATTGGATCATCAACAGGCCCTTTTCCTCTCCACCCCACAATAGCAGACCGGAAGTCGCTTTTGGTCATCACAATGCCGATAAACTACATATAAGGCATTTCTTCAATTCCGATATATTGTGTAACCTTCAGAAAATGATCGCTGACCTACACAAGATGACAAGCAACGGGAAATGAATTGAATGTAGTTCCTGTGATCGATCTTTCAATGAGGCCCAAGAAACATATCGATCGGAAAATGGACATTGTGCTATGGTCCCATGCCAACACTACCACCATGTCCACTCCATTTATTCGCTGGTAATTTATTTTCTGCAACCGATCGGTTCGGTAATATCAACCTGACTTGTGCACAATTAAAATGATGTATAATACTTGCTATTGACGCTGATACATAACGAAAATATATGTTTAGGCCGGCTGTCTAGTGCAGTTTACGATCAAAAGTTTTTAAGTTGAAACTAAGCTTGAAGACTTTGGTTTCTAATGCAGAATATTGAATATAAATTGCAAATCACATTTTATTGTGCACATGCAGACATAATTGCCTTAAACTATGTTGTAATTGTTAGGTAGCCAGTATGTGGTAACGATCGAATGTATATTTATCAAATTTGCATTTTACAATGACAAATAGCTGAAGCATGCAAATCCTAACAAAAAAGTTTCCTTTTGCAATTCCAAAAAACAAAAAAAAAAACAAAATGTAGTTACCTAACCAGAACAGCAACGAAAAATATGCAAAACAGCTTTACATATTGCAAATAACCTATGGTGCACATTTTTAGCATCAAAACAGTAAATAAAAATGTAGGGAATAACAAAAAGCAATGGAGTATGTTAAATCATCTCGTGAGACGAAGACAGCATCATAATCTTATTTTCTTATCGTAATTACCATGCCCAGGTGAATACGTGTCATGTCAAGGACCTGAAAAGCATCCACACAACATGGAAAAGTAAGCTGCAAATACTGCATATACGAGACAGCAAAAAAATTAAAAGGATAATTGTTATCTTCAAATTTAGCTAGTTTTTCAATGCGAACCAGCAAACTAGGGCTATCCCACCAAATCACCATGTCATGGAATTCGCCATTTTGCTGAATGCGATTTCAAAAAAAATCTACAAAAACTATACAATTTAATCAAATGTTCACATTTAACATTTTTACAACATGTACATGTACATTCCAACTATTAATGTCGAATTGTAACTCGTGCAATTTTTATCCTTACGTTGGTTGTAATGAGATGTTACTAAAGGTAAAAAATGTAGCCCACAAGGATCTCATTAACTCTGCTCGATCGATTCAGTATTTTTTTCAAAACTCTTCCGCCAACACAGACCAGGCAAATTTATAATCAATGCTATTAATAGCACGAAAAACCTTCAAAGCCGATTCTAAAGTAATCTTTTAGGAGTCAAGTTATGGCTATGCCATATTGGCAGGGCTTCAATTAAACAACCAGGATTAGGATTACAGAAAGCCGGCAACAATAGGTGTTTTTAGTTGGAATAAAAAATGTTGAAGAGATTGGCAAACTTTGCAATATTTATAATAAACTAGCTTGAAAATTCTAATGGTACTGCAATACAGTTATAAAAGACGTATATGCTAACTCATTTATTGCTGGTGTTTTATATGAAGTGTTAACAACCAACACACATAAGAATGCCTGTAATTATTGTAGTCCTAACTTAAAAATTACTAACAAATTTTTACCTATTGGTCGAATGAATTCATGGGTTAAATCTCAAGAGCTTTAAGAGATTGTAATTGCAAAAAATGTAAGGCTAATTGGAAACAAACAGTTACAGTTTTAAATTAGCAGCAATTTTACTGCCACGAATCTCAACATCTGCTGTTTTAGGAAAAAAATCACCACTGAAACAATTCAGTGGTTTTTGAAATGTACTTTTTAACTGTCTGAAGAATGCGTTTTCGTAACTGACATAAGATGGCAGCACTGAACTGTAGCAGACTGCAACCATATTGTTGTGCGCATGCTTATCTCAATTAGTTTTTTTTTTGGACCAAGAATAATGGCAATTGGCAAAATATTTTTCCAAGGGTACATACAGTATTGCATTACACATTTCGAATATTAGCAATGCACATCTAAGGACTTGAATTTCGATTGTACGGAATTTGATGCCATTTGAGCATTTTAAATTTTGGTTAGCCATTTTACAGCAAGCACGCTTTATAGAAACATCACGTCCTATGGAGTGGAGCGGTCAGCATAAGCTCTCAGCTGGAGTCCGCTCCGCTAAGTTGTGTTCGTGCATATCCTTCTATAACCAAAATAAAAAAGCACACCTGACAATTTATATCCGTGCACCAATCGTTTGCAATTCGCAAAGAACACCGCAAAGCAATATTGGTATTATAACAAGGAAAAATACTGCTTTTGCTCAAAACTTAATGTGTGCATATGGCTTAATTCAAACATTTTATTTATAGGTTTTCTCCGAGTGCCATGCACCTAGTTACTCGCAGTGAAGCCATCATACAGACTGTCAAGCAAAGAAAAGCTACTCAAATGGCTTCACTGCAATACTCGGCAGAGAATCTACAGAGGTCGCAACTAGAGTTGACCATCAAATGCACCCACCTCCTGCTAAACTCGACCGGGTCCATCCCATG
>JAQFZQ010002679.1:0-12962 GCA_034696005.1 Glomeris marginata | reverse complement strand
TAGTATTTATTCTCTGTCTTACTTTGATTATCACAATTATCAGGATACTTTTTTCCCCGTGTCAGAAGTCCTTTAAGGTAGCGCCATTTGGTTGTGGAATGGAACAGTGTGTTGACGTCACAGCTGTGTGATAGTAAACTTATTCGAAAGCTGGGGAAAAAGGGTGGGACAGGGAATCTGCTACGGTGGATTACAAATTAGCTGACAGACAAGAAACAACGTGTAGTTATCAACAGGGAACATTCAGATTGGTTAGGGGTTAATAGTGGTGTGCTTAAGGGATCAGTATTTGGACCATTGTTATTTCTAGTTCAAGAAACATTTGTGCTGCCCATCATCCCTAGGGTTGGAATTCTGAACTGGTCAAGTCAATGTACAAGATTTGGAAGAGGCATATAATGGAATTGCAGTTTTACTCCATAACTTACAAAACAGAAAACTACATAGTGAAAATTAGTTGAAAACTGCAAGAGCATTAAAACAGTATACAGAAAACTGTCAGCTAGTGTAACCAGTCATACTACATGAGATCAGACAATTCATTCGTAATTATTTAGGAACCATAATACTAATGGCAAAGGAAAACAAACCTGGGTGTTTGGCGCAATACCAAGTACATTAATTATTTCATTGTAAGTGGCCAAACCGAAGAGATTAACAATCTGGATTACTTTTTCAATTAAAATCATAACCAATGTGAAGTTGTACAGGAGCCACACCATACATCACAGCCCAGCACTTGGAAAAATATCTGTCAATGCTAAAAACATGAAGCTAACCAACAAGTATTGATATGAATCTGTCATAAAGGAGTTTATATTGTCATAATGCAACATTGTTGGCATTAGAATGACAATATCCACAAATTGCTTTGTTAATGCAGTAGGAATGAAAATGAAAAGTGATGATGCATAAAGTGTTTTATTAATTTAGGTTGTTTCATGTTTGTAGCGTAGACAGACAAACTTGGTACGACACGCCAGAATTGGGAAATACATTACTAACTGAAAACAATCACTTTGTTATCCCTGCTGAAATAAAACTTGGAAGAATTACACCTTGTCAATCAGAACTGCAGCACAATTAAAAAAAACTCTCAACGATGATAATTTAAAATAGCCAACGTTAAAAATAACTTAATAAGTGATTAGAAAAATTATGCACAACAAAACCAATGAATAGTATCCACTCTTGATAGTAATGTTCTGAACTTGGAAACACATCACAATGGAGGTATAAAAACCGAGAGCAACCTTAAACTCGCCAATAATTGCGAACACAGTTCATTCATACAAATGGCGCAATTAACGAGACATTTTAGTGCGTTAATTAAGCCCTGTTAATGAAGGAATGACTACGTATATCCAAGGGCCACAAAATTCGCTCAACACGTAGAGGAATGATGAATATTACTGGTAAAACTCATTAAAAACAATGAAATGGAGCAGTGTGAATTAAGTGCAGCGCATGCTTTTTTGTAAAATTCTAAACAATAATTACTCTTCCAATTGTACAATTTTTAACCAGATGTATTTAGATTCTTATCATATATCACGATGCGTTCATCCTATCATTCAAATATTTATGTGTTGCCGTTTGCATGTAAATTAGTAATAGCATCCAATCAACTTTTGTTCACACTGCCAATTAATCGCGTTAAAATCCTCTTCAATAAATTAAACGAGCTTCCACATGCCAGAGGGTAAAAGGATGAGGCGAGTGGAAGATTTCACCATGGAGTAAGAATAATTAAAAGACAGGGAGGGAAAAAAAAACTTTACAACAGACTAGAAACTAAGCGAATGGCTCGCGTCAGCGTTCCGGCGGTCTTTCAGTCAGATATGGCCTTTTGCGTTCCCTGCAGAATTTCTTGTGGACCGGCCAGTCCTTTTGTTGGCAGCACGTGCCGCAGTACCTCGCTTCTTGACATCTCCCGCATATGCTGAATTCGCGAAGCTCCTTTTCCATATTTGTGCACGGTGGGTAATGGCACTCATAGTAACATGTGCTTTCATCTAAAAACAGAAACGAAAAGTTGACACACTTCCCAGAAACCACAATTCAAAATGCTTAAAGTTGCAGTCACCCACACGCATTCTGCTACATTTACTACCTTCTTCTTCGACTATTTCTCCATTGGCATTATAAAACTTGGTTAAGAAACTCTCCGGATACTGAGGAAAACAAAAACATAAAAACAACATTTATACACATGTAATAAATCGAAAGACAATCACTTAGGAAAAAAATTAACATGCAGTGGCATCATTAAGTCAAATATTTACACTGTACAGTTTCTGGCAAAATAACAAAAACACCGGAAGCTCTTCAATTGTTTCAAGAGGTGTACATGGAAGTTTGCATGTCATGCACACCTAGTTCAAAATTAATAACAAACTTTGGTTCCATTCTTTTTAGTTTTACAAGATATTTGTAAATGATTAAGGCAAAACTACACAGACTAGGAGCGTACGTAACCTGTCTAGGTCGAGAGTATTTTGCATTGTGTACATGATGTTCGTTAAATGGGCACTGTTGAAGGCCAGAAAACGTAACAAACACCAATAAATTAGACCTAATAGATCGAAAGACGCTCTTTTATTTGAGCTATAGTTTGTTTCTGTGCGTTTCACAGAAACTTCGCAAAAAATTCACAAATATAAGCAATTATTTTTCAATTTCAGCAGCAGTACGCTTTGGGTCATTAACTTTCTAGACTACATAAAATCTCTAGACATGTGAATTTTCTACATGTTATTCCGCACAGCACTGTGTAGCCGGAAATTTGATATCTTTAACAGTTTTTGAGTTATGAGTAAAAACTTATTTCACAAATTGTGCAAGTTTCTGGTAAAACGACATGTTAAATTTCAATTTTTTTGTGTTGATAATAATGAATGTCAAATGGTCCTATCCTGCATTCGTTCGTGGTGCAGCACGTCATTGCCGTTATTTAATAGCCTTCATAGTAATTATAGCTTGTCATATTGGCAGGGCCTATGACAGATGACGTCCTGTCAGTGATGTCACCGGTCTGGCTTCCGCATATGGCCAGTATGTGGTTTGCATTTTCGGTGCAGCTTATGGAAATCATGCTGCTTTCCCTGCACTCTTTGTCAGTATCAGAAGGGCAATAACCTGTTACCGCCCCTATTTGCTAAAGATTCATGCAAGTCAGAAAAGCAATATTGCACCCGTGTTATGAATCCATTGATAGTTATGTGTTACTATGGGCAGTTGCATTTTAGTGTGAATAATTCTTACAACTTCACATCGATTAAAATGTCAGATTTTGCCATGCAGAACGTGATGTTTTTGATGCTCTACTGTACATCATCGTACATGATGCCTGTGCATTATCGACATATTCTTGCCACAATATACCTCTTCTACAGGATCTACAGGAAGTTGTTGTATCGCCACCCAGTACAAACTCTGCTCTCTATTCTTTACGTGAAACTCCTCAAAGACTGGCTCTTTGTTATTTGACGGTACAAGAGTGAGGTTCTCCATTCGGTTGTCGACAGTGACTCCATTCTTGTGCACCACCTTGAAGCCTGGCGCGATGCCCCCGCAGTGTTTTTCCCTACAAAAATCCATGTACGCATTTAATCGACATGCAAATTACTTTTGCAGACAATGTGCTAAGCAACTGCAATCTCCATGAATAATATAGCTTTGTATATCCCAGACATAAATATCAACTGGTCATTCCTCCAAATGATATTATGTTAATATGATATCAAGTGCTTAAGGGGCAGTCAACCTGCAAGGTATATTGTTCCTCTCACTACATTATATTATATTCAATTAACAATTATGTCTAATCTATTAAAATATTAATTAAAAGACTACTAAAATAAATGAGATTGGATAATATGCAGAAAAAGTCATTAATATTTAAAATAAATTTTATTCACTAATGGATTTAATCATGTGTGCAATCTTTGTATAATTTTGACGGACAATTTTGCATCTTTCACAATTAAATGCAAATATTTTAATTAAATTCACTAATGCTAGTCATGCTATATTTACATAATTCTTTTCTTGTTACATTGCCATTGAACACACTTCACGGCCATTGGATGCTACCAAAACAAACACTCATCTTGCAATATAAAGTTGTTATTTGAAAATAAAAATGCAAAACATTTTGTTAGGTTTTGACCTGAACTCTAGTAGTGCATTGAAGTTTAAATAACTGGAAAACAGTACATTTCCATGAACACATATTGTGGTTTGAAATGTTTCTTGTGTGTTAAATGTGTGGTACTTTTGTAAATACACAAAGTGCCAGGTGCTGACAGATAATCGAATTTACCTTTTATTATCTATGACAGAATAATCTTACCACAACAGTTCATGGACATATTGGCCCGATGTCCTGCCTCTGTTGATATCGTAGGCAAATGCATAGATTTTGGCTCCATTCCCGTCTCTGTCCACTTCCACCCGGGCCTTAACATTACCAACCAAAATAACAAACATCATTAAATCCCTTTGAAACTGACCCAAAATCTACCAGCATAACAAAACCTACTTCGAATGTGTACTGCTGTACTAGTGATATATCCCTTTCATCCAGTAGTGCATACTTTGTCTGTAGAAAGAAAAAAAGAAAGAGAAAAAGTTCAGTCTTCCAAGCAAAACCACACATTACTCAATAAAAAAAACTTTTTAATAAACCTATTTCCCACCCAGCATATATGGAAGAAAAAAAAAATAAGCAATTCACGCAGGCACAGGTTGCTGTTTTGTAGATAAAAGCAGTGACAAAGCAAGTTACATTGCTAGTGAATTCACAAAAAATTCAATCGTTTTGGTAAAGATCAACAGATATTGTACAGGATTGCAGGCAGGCTTATAACCCTGGAAAGGAACAACAAAGTCATATCGTATAATTACTGTACAGGAAAGTATTGAGTTCAGCATATAGCCCATGAGTTCAGAAGTGTTTCAGATGGCATTGACACAACACATGTGTATATATCATGCTCATGGACTCATTCATAACAAAACTGCGTGGGAATGAATTCCACATGGTATAAAGCCATAATGATGCACTGCAGCTGTGCACATTTACTGCATACATTATAATTCACAAGTCATAGTGAAATACATATAATACAGAATGTGTTTCAGTGGCTTTTATACATTATAACAGACACTATAAAGTAGTAAATTTCAGGACTGTGTAAATGTTAAACCAAAAACTAAATTTGGAATTCACCAGTACTTTAAAAGGTCTGAAACAGTGTTAATCAGATGAAGTCATGCATTTTTTTGATTTTACCACACCTGTAATTTATGGCAGATGCTCAAATGTTACTTTCAACATGCATTGCATACATTCAATGGTAACATAAAATAAATTAATGACAAGTTGTTCTCAAAATGGATTTAGGATTACAGTACACATCACAGAAATTACAGCAATTACATCCATTTTAAAAGGAAATACAGGTTTATCCTCGGGTTTATCTTTCCCATAGATTTCATGTTAAAATCGGGATCAATGCGGCAAAGTACAAGACCTTTTGGGATGGTCAGATGGTCAAGCAACTGGTTCACTCCCATCAACTTCCAGGTAAGGAAACGCCTTCAGCAATGTTTCTTTTCTTTTTTTTTACCTTGTATATTGTTAATAGCATGGCAAAAGATTGGACGTGAAAAATCAGCAGCTTTTATAGTTAACACACAGGTCCATGGCCTGTGCCTAGTGCAGCTGCCTATCACAATAGTGCTCCAAAAAGAGATAAAAACAAGAAACAAGGGGTATAGAGCTTGACGTGCCACCATGCCGAGAAAGTCTCGCCAACTTCTTTTTCATTCTCACTTTTTCTATTCTTTTTAACCATCTCTATATACCCGCATGTTGAAGGAGAAGGTCAACGCTCCTGAAGACAAGACAAGACAAAACGCCCACAGAACTAACGAGTTCATACACTAACAAAACAATGGTGACCTGGGCAAAAGTTAGAAGCCAACAAATTATATCCCATTTTTTTGCCCAAACCATTCTTTGAAATCTGATACAGATATATCGGCCCGCACTCCATAAACAACGTCATCTGGCGGCCATTTTGTTTTCCCACACCAAAACTCACATTCTGCACATTGTTCTTGCGTCCAAACATACAATTGTGGCCAAAAGTATTGTCGCGTATCGTGTGCTTCAGGATAGCAAAATGCGACAATACTTTTGGCCAGAGTTGTACATGAAATTTTGCATTTAATTTCTTTATGCTTGTACGACTATAACAATTTGAAATTGTTTCTTACATATTTTAAGTTTTTAAATAGTGTATGCGAAAGCCTTATTAATAATACACCATATAATAACTTCACATTGTCTACGTAATAATGTAAAAAGTTCTAATTTTCATCTGGTATGTTTTTTAAACTTTTCCATTGTGGGTTATAAAGTTTACATAAGACTTCAAACTGAGTTTTGTATATTTTAAAAATTAAAAACAATTTTCATAACGGTTTTTCTTTGAAAATTTCTTTCGGTTTTATGTTAGTATTTTAAATTTAAATGTTGTGCACATAATATCAATAAACTTGCAGTTCATAGGTAAAAATATTTCATGTAATTCTGTTATTATTCGCTCCACATCAGTTGAACATCATTCTTCTGACTGCAAAGTCTTTTGTATAGTACCGTAATAATTTTAAAAACTTTAAATTGAAATGCATGTTAAAACATGTGTATTTATAAACCAGTTACATTTTGTTCCTGAAAACTGTATACATTTTGTTATACCCATCCATACATTGATATCTAAATTACTCTTTATCATATCCTCAGGAACCTGTACTAATTGTTATTGAAACTAGTGGGATCACTTTGGTCAAACTCGAAATAAATTCTTGAAAACTTGCGCAATTCATAAACCCAAGTGTAAATCGTGAATCTATAAAGATGGACAAAGAAGATGAGGGTTGGTTTCATTGTTTGCCATGATGTATTGGCCACTATGGGTCACGATTGGCTTTACATGGAAAATTCCAGTTTCTTGCGATTGTATTTTATCGGTTACTTTTAATCGGAATGCGTCTCTAACGGTGCGATTAACCCTTGAATTATTTCTTTCTCTCCACCAGCCAAGCATGGTTAGTGAAGCGAAGTTCCAGAGCTACGACCTACAGCCATCTACATCGACCATCTGCCAAGACCTGGAGCAGCCTCAAATGGACAGACACCCACTTGCACACCATGTCCAGCCATTGTACAACTGGATTTTTGCAGGCATTTTTCCCCCAGGAGCAGCTGGCAGGAAGTGACGTTTCTACAAAACCCTGTATACTGCAAACGCAGATGGTCTTATCAAACAAAACATGTGAACATTTTCAAAAAATATCCTCTTATTTCTGCATACCTACGTTCAAAATTATACGGCTTTTGGTTAGAAATATAAGCTGTTGTAACTGATCATCATAAGGCCTACAAGCGCCACCACCGGCTGAAAGTGGAACCCAAAGTTATGTAGCATACTGCTGTGTCACCCCATTAAAAATGTTTGCTTATTGACTAACACAGCACATTGTATTCAATCAAATGACACCATATAACACGATACAAACATCAAATGCCAACATGTTACAATGATGAATTTGATATACAGAGAAAGTTACAATGATTTCCTCAAAGGAAATTGTTTTCCCCGCATTTTCTGAGAAACTCTGCTAATAACGACTGAAAAACTAATTTCATATTCAAAGTCAGAATAGCTGTTATCACAAGAAAAACCAGGAAAACTAAAAGATAAGCTATTTTAAGTACACTGCAGTACTTTCTGGGAACTCGACTATTGAATAAAAACATGTATACCTACATGGCAACCGATTTTAAATTTTAGACTTTTCATATTAAACATTTAAAAATTACAAATCAGTGACAGCTGTTGCAATTGCACAGCACACTGTAATATATGTAGCCCTACATCACAGACCATTTAATTTTCTATAATAGTACTTATTTTTTGGTTGTAAATATATTCAAAGTGGAGTTTCCTATGTAAAAACGTTAAAAGTGAAAACCAACTCCTTGGTGAAAACACTCCACATAGTAAAATGGTGGATTTTTATAAAATAGTTTCAGTTACAAATATGTTCAGTTTAAAACAAATTTTGGTAAAGCTGTCCATCAAGTCAAATATGTTGAGAAAAAATATATAAATATAAAAATAGTGATATTTGAGCCTATCAACATCCGTGAAACACCTGTTCAATCAGGGGCGATAAACTCTAACTTGACATTTGTATAGGTAATTTTATACTACATTCATTACTGCATATGGTGATATCACAAATGAAGAATGTAAACAAATCCGTCCACACGTTCTTTCAACTTTGCCAAAAAATAAAACAAAATTCCTCAAACCAAGTGTCAAGGTATCCATAATTGCAATTGTCAGTAAATTCTGCAACACAGAAATGGAAAACACTGATTGCTGAAGGCAATATACTACTAGCACAAGGTCACAGTAGCACAACCATAAATTATAATTATATTAGAATTTAGCACTGAATAATAATTAAGAAAATAGTGCACAGTATCCTTGGTACTTTCTTAATTATTATGTACATATATAACTTGCAAAAAAATCAAGCTCCATATTTCTGCCCAAGTAATTATACTTGTTGATCCTGAATATGACAAAGAAACAAAGATGTCAATATAAGGTTGTGAAACACTTTCACCGGAGACAACCCTGTTAGGTTAATGCAATTTTGACACGTTGCACCCATCAATTTTTATATCGAATATGACAAGTTGATTAGGGAGATTGAGAACATCATGTCATTTCAACTTTCGAAATTAAGACAGTGGATATCTTTCTTCATACTAAATAAAATTGGTCATATAGTATATTTAGCATGGTGACTCTTCAGCAATATACAAGTAAAATTAAATATATGTTTTACAGGAAGGAAACCACACTATGGAGTTTAATGGCTTCACTCTCCTTGTTTCTTTTACATGTTTCTTCCTTGCATTGTTTTTTTTTTGTCCTACTGGACGGGTTAGGTCACCTTTTGCTTTTTAGCAATTCGCATATCACTTGATGGCATACCTAAAATCCAGTATATGTAGAGATAAAAATTAAACCAAATTCAATGCAACATACAGCACCAAATTAGCAATTCTTATTTTAAACAACAAACAAGCAGGTTGCATTGTATAAGGCAAATTCACTGCAAATGATAACAATTGAAAGTGGTATAGATTTGAAGTTAATAACATATTCGTTAAAAACCACTTTATCCATTAAGCAAATGTACTGAAATGAATTATTTATTCGATTCATTTAAACATGAACAGAAAATTCAGCAATTGTGGAGTAATTGTTTTACATTTCCCATATGTTTTTGGATAATTATTTAAACACTATACAATATTTTCAAAAATACAAAATTTTTCAAATGTTATTGCTTTGAATACAAAAAATAAACTTCAAATTTTTACTGTCTGTGTCATATTAGTAATAAAATGTATATGTACGTATAAAATATTTTTAAGTAAATTAAATTGCAACAACATTTTTATAAGCCATGCAATATGCCCGATACATAACATGGGTTTAATTTTATCCTTTAGGCCTTTTCCTCATGCCTACCCTTTAGTTTGCACTTTCTATTTTGTCTACATATCGTCAAATGTTTCTTAACGTTAAGGTTATTCTACAATTAAAGGTTATATGATGATAAAAATATTGTACTTATAGTTTTGTGAAGCAACAAACTGCGGTTGTTTAAGAAATACCGCAAAATTTACCACTTTTGAAACTATATTGCATTCGGGAGATATTGCACGCAATGCTAGTCTGCGCAACTCGTATCTCTAACGTAGTCACGTGATCATGAAAGTTGCAAGCCGTCAGCTACATCAGCAATATTATTGCCTTCGACGAATAGGGTAAAGTTAAATGAGATCTGAACATCTAAAACACGGTTTGGAATCGATTAGTTCGAAATATTTCTGGAACACGGTTTCCAATACCATTTTAATTCGTGACCTGGTATTTGTGCATATTCAACGATTCCAACGCATTCATTTTGTTTTGTACAAGAAAAACGTACAAAACAGTAAACCCTTCTGCAACTTTCTTGCGCCAGAAACCGTACTGCGCAATATTTCACGCCGCAACATGATGTTAGCAATCTAGTCACGTGATAACTATTGCGCGCATTTCGGTGATTTGCAATGAAGATGCGATACGATGCGATATACCTAAATACCATTTTCATTGAAAGTTTCCTTTCTTTTCCACGATTGGGGATTGCTAAAAGCTTGCTAAAAGTGTGCCAAATGTTTGTTTTTTAAATTTTTGATGTTTTAAGTTTTCTTTTGAGGGCGTTACCAGTAACTATATAGCTGGCAGCCTAGCAACTTTCCAGAAAACTTTCCTTCAGTTTGGGTCAAGGCTCACATTTAAAAATAACAATAAATATGCCTCTACCCTCCATCTCAAAAAAAAAATACATTGTCGTCTCAATTAATTCTATGTATATTAAATCTTTAACGGTAAATTGGTCCCGAGGAAACCCTGATAAACAAGCTCATTCGGCTCGTTTTACGTAAATCAACCATTAAAATACAATGTCCTGTTCCAAGGTATTAAACCGGAACAATTAATTTATACCAAAACCGAAAACCGGTGTCAATTGTGCTCATAATTTCGCGGTTTACTAGACGTCCAATTTGAAATGGTGTGAGGAATTAGCCTCTCAACAGGGGTATCCCCCACTAAAATGTCTCCAGTTTGTCTAGTCTGATCAGGATGCAAAAAACCGAAAACCCTTCTGTAATTGGGACTTGGGAGGACTAAAATGAATTTTACTTCATTCCCTACAATACCATTTATATAAATACACACGAACGCGATTTAAATCAACTACATATAAGAACGAACGATTCAGGATTATGGAAAAACCGTGAAATCACCGGAAGTTTGCTCCAATTCACTGCAAGGAGTGCCCATTTCAGGTAATAAGAATGACATTCCATAAAATTCGATAGGCCTAACATTACTTTTTCTTCAAAAAAATAAAATGACCGTTGTTCAAGAATATGGCTCAAGTCTATACCTACTATACTTTTTTCAGAATGTACTACATTATACATTATACACAGTACAGTTCAAGCCTTGGTTCAAGCAAGGATGGTTCAAGGCAAGAGATCAGGTCAAAAATATCTATTTTTTTAACATATGTTGTCATATAAAAAATTTATGCATTTTTAAGAATTGTTTTAATTCTCAAACTTTTTCAGTGCTTTAACCACACAATTTCCTTGACAGCATTTCTGGTAATAATTATTTTACAATTTTCAATATAGTAATGCGTGTTCAATTCACCGTTGTTTGCAGATTTTTGTACAATCCAAGATTTCCCCATCCTCAAAATCACATTTTTGCCATTTCAAAAAATATTAAAACATAGTGAACACTGCAGGCTATCAGTAAAACTTGTCACTTTATCTTTTTTTAAAAAGTGAAAAAATAAACAATTACTGTAATTTTATAGAAGCGATAAAGAATCCAAAACTATTACAGTTTTAAGATTTCTCCCTTTTCCTGTATTCGTTTTCCAAGATCAGGAAAAAAGACCAAAAATATAGGCTACACACTCTAAATTTAAAAATTTAAACTAGGATTTTCCTACTTTTACCGTCAAATTATAATATTTTTCCAGGGCGAAATATACTAAAGAATATTGCTACAAAAGAAGTCTTCCGCGTTTTCTTACACTGAGAAATAACCGAATCAACGCCCAATTACCCCCAGGAGAAAGTCCCCATATGCAATATTGATCCTGCAAACAGTGAACGCCGATCGATACTCTCATATCCCCGACTTACGCAATCCCGAGTTACGCAGTCAGTTTTTTACCAACTCCACGTTTAAACTGTAACCGCAACTACGTAATCAAACCAAAAATCGCACATCACTTAACTCTGGTCAATACTTCGGTCATATGAATCCACTAATCTGACGTAACTACCTTAATTCTCTTTATGATTATTGCACTTTTACATGCCTTTATTCAGCTGTAACGGCCGAAACAAGCGATATCACGCCGTTGAATAGCACGCACACAAAACGACCGTCATCACTTCCTCCGTGTGCGAGATTAAAAAACCCGCTATTTCCAACCAGCAACTCGATCAATCCACGTTCTAAACCCGCATTCTACGGTTATTTCAAACGGCAGGGTGAATTTGCACAGCGCACACACGCAGAGAGAACGTAGAGGAGCGCCATGTTTGGCGCGGAAACTGCTTTTGTCCGAAAATGCGTGTCGCAAAATTTTACCTTGCCAGCTGCTCGGCCTAATCGCACGATTCCCAGTTTGAATCCCGACATTGATGGACTGCTATCGACCGGATCCCGGGGTAATTTCATGTAGGCAATGTTGTGTGCTTTGTCAGTAGGCAGGCCCGATCCGGTCACACGATTTTAACGATTATACAACCCGCTGTGACCGCCGGGCGCCGAGCACACGGACAACGACGCGTCTCCTACGACGGCTGGTCGAACACTGGCAGCGAGCACGTGCAAAGAGGCAACGCAGTTACCTGATTGGTGCGACGTCACAGCTGCTTCAATGACGTCACCAGCGAGAGAACTCTAAGCAGGCGCGTCGGAACTGAACTTTCCATTTTTTTCTGACTCAACTAGGACATTTGCGTGCATGGCAATGCGATTTCCAGCTGTACAATATTCAGCACGTGCAAAATTATAAATATTGGTTTCCAGGTGAAACAGATAGATAGTAATTTAAAACAATAGATTAATGTAATATCACTCTTGGTAATATTTAATTTCCAAGGTGTTAATTAACTTTTACTTGCCGCTACACACTTAGAAATTTTCCAAAAAATTTGCTGAATATACTGCAAAAACAAGCTGAATCTGAAGTAAAATCCCAACCCATTGAATGCTCTGCAAATC
>JAQFZQ010002678.1:0-12969 GCA_034696005.1 Glomeris marginata | reverse complement strand
TTCTTCCAGCTTCCTCTGCAATACCTCTATTCCGGTCAAAGTTTTAACAAGTACAACTTTAATTTATCTGATTCAAAACGAATTTATACATGAGAAAACACATTTTATACAGTTTAAGAAAACTAATATGCCATCGATTCAAATTTCAATTCCATTACGGATACTGTACGCAAGATAGACACGACAGATTATGGAGTATTGTATATACGATTCTGTTCCAACAGATTCGAAACTTACACTTGAGTGTGAAAAATGTACAGTTAAACAGGTATATAATGGATTAAATATGAAATTGCAAAATAGGTGCGAACAAAATCAGGGTACCAAGCGATAATTCTAAACGAAATTCCCTGATTTCCAGGTCATTTTTCTGAAAATTGGATGATTATTTCTAACTCATAGCAATTGGCATATATTTAGAATAAGAATATATTTCATTGCATATTTACTTGTTTTTCCAACAGTATTACATTCATCATACTACTTAAAAATGAGTTTAACTTTTGTCAAGAGCTCTTGTATTACATTTACAGAAAACCACCGTAGGAATTCATTAATTCCAATAAAATAAGGTATACACTTCACAGATTAGAATTAATGCTGCAAACTTAGACAACAAATATCTTATGACTATAGAAATGTGACATGTTCACAAATTTCCTCTGGTATACTGTTTAGGACATCACTATATAAATTACCGCACCAACTAATTGCTAACTTGAAAGAATGACCACTTTTAGGGGCAAAAATCCAAAGTTTAATACCTGATATTTCCCTGATTTTTTAAAGGAAATTATATTCACTGATATTTCCCTGAAATCCCTGATCGCTGGGTACCCTGAAAATATATTATATAACATACCTTTTTGTTGGTCTGAAATTGAAAGAAGAAAATGAGAAGAAATAATGTAAAACCATGACAATATATTTATTGACAGTACTTGGTACAGTCTGACAATTATTGACATCATAAATACATAATTAGGCTCTACTGAATTTGGTACATTACATGTACAAATATTAAATAAATAAACTGGGGACAAACACGAACAATTTTCTTCATCTTTCTGTAATTCGCAAACGGATTCACGTTTTTTTTTTTTCTTCGGGCGAGGTTGTGTTTTTTTTTTCTATCATTTAATTATTGCTTAATTCTTATTTTTCATAATAAAAATGCCCCCGGGATCCCGATTTTCTCTCTCTCTCTTATTCACTAAAAAACACACCTTTCCAAGTTCGCCAGGATGAAAGATAGAGAGATAATGAATCGCCATTCGCGGATAATCAATTAAATCACCTATAATGATCATTCACTCATGTCTTATAGAATAGGCCTATTACACACATATACACACATACCCAATCAAGCAACCGACCAACCAACCAATCACAAGTTATATTGTAATTCTATAGCATAGAAAACACAAAATAAAATAGGTTTAAACACTTGCAAGGAAAAAAAGCGACAAAAACCGGGAGACAAGAAATTTCGATAAATCGATATAACGATACAGATCGATAATATCGCATCTAATGTAAGTACCATTTCAATAATAATTAATAATAGTAATCATCATCATCATCATTCAACGACAACAAAGAATTAAAAAAAAACAGCTTTAAATGGCACAACTGTTACAGGGTGAAACAAAAATCTCGATTATAACCGGACACCAGACATACTCAAATGCGTTTTGTATTCAATTATAGTAATAATTATTATTATTCACACCAGGGGGCTTTAATAATTTTTGTATTGTCTGAAAAACTTCATTCTCGCCTATTATGCAAATTGTTTTGTATCCAACGGGCCAAAAAAACCCGACCTCTTGGTTATATAATATGCAGAAACAGGTAATTAATTACAGGTGGGAGGGGGTAAAATGGAGGTGGGGCATAAAGGGTGAAAGGTGAGCGATATAGAATGATTTGTTTACAATAGGGGATTTCTTTACAGAGATACCCATATTTCGTTTTCTCATTAATTATTTATCGGTTCTTTCTCATCGTTAATTAACACTGTACAAGATATAGGGAAAAAGTGGGCGTCTTCACTCCCTAAAATTCATTACTTACTATTATTTTGTAGTTTTTATCTGTATGCAGAGGAACATCAGTCGCAAAAACTGCACCAAAAAACGCTACTACACCTGGTGGCAGTTGTTGGCCCTACCGAGTTCAAAAATAAATTAGGAAACAAAATATTTGTAATCACATATATGTCCTGATTGAAAAATACCAAACCGTACATTTCAATTTTGGTGAGGAGTATTTGTTAAATGGAATGCTAAATGACAGTATATTCCACTAGATAGCGCTGCGGTTCGATAAAACATGTTTGTTATAAAAGCAGAAATTACAGATCCCAAACAAGTGTTTCAAATGCAAAATTATTTATAAAATGGAGAAGCAAATTATTTAAGAATGTAAATAAAAGCAGACAATATTTAAATATTACAGTTTTATTTAATTAAGTTCAAAATACTATAATAACAAGCAGATTAAATCCAAATACAAAACTATGAATTGTTAAACGGGTTGTAATTCTTCAATCAGGACACACAAAAAATATAGTAATTAAAAATGAAATGAGGAAGGAAATTAGTTGTAATAGATGTAGAGGTAGTTAGTTAGTTAGTCAGCGATCAGTGAAATAAGAGAGAAATTATGAGATAAATTGAAATAAAAAGAAATTATAGCTTCGATAGGGCCAAAATAAAATCTGTTCAAAATTAGGAATCGATGACGCACCAATCAACCTGAGTCCTGTCCACATGAATATTATTATGTAGTAGTATTAGTAGTTAGTACTCGTCAAGTGTTGATATAGGAAACAAACCCGAGCCGAAGCATTGAGCCATGAAAAAGGAAGCGCTCCAGACAAAGGCCTTCAAATTCAATCAACTATACCAAAAATCAAATTAAATCCATACCAAATCATCAGGGAAATTATATATAACAGGAAATACCATTTCATAACTCTCTCTATAACGGCACAAATGCTGAAATTCTCCTATTACAACCTGCACAAAATAATAAGAATCCACAAAATATATGTTCCAAATTTGACCAACTATTAATCTATTTTCCACAAAGTGTGCAAAATCACAGTAAAAATGTATACTTATGAATGGTGGAATCTCTTGGGACCGGAAAAAACTTTCCACCATAGACAGGTTTCCACCATTGGCAGGTTTCACTGCATAACATATTTTTCTGTTAAACACGGTTATACGGAAACACAGTAAAGGAGAAATATTTCAGCAAATGCCTTTATAGATGTACAGAGTTAAAATGTGTATTCCCAATATTGAAACTATAGTAATTAAAAGATACAAAAGAAAATTATGTATAATTACTAAATATAGAAACTGTTGCCAGAGCTCAAGTAGAGGTAGATTATGCGGTTCAAGTTTTTTACACAACATTTATGATTAGTTAGTTGTTACAGTTCGTGCCCAAAATATGCCAATAGCATTACAGTTATTATTATTACACAGGTATAGAACAGCATAGTAGTAAGTAAGAACCGTATTTTCCCTTTGTTAGCTCAACTATAGGACCGGAAATGGGAGGTAGAAACCGGAAACGGACGGCCGCCATCACCCAACAAATTCGCATCCACAAAATTCCTTTATAAAACCTCAAAACTCTTAAAATTGAAATTTGCATTGAAATCAACGGAGAACAAAAAAAATTATATTTATAAAAGTTAAATATAACACAATGAGGGTTTTAATATGTGAATGTCCCGAATGCGAAATTGTCCATTGGGAAGTCTCCAAACCGAGTAATGCACATTTGCAATATTTCTTGCGTCCAATGGGGAGGTGACATTTGAAATGTTGCACGCCATTGGGCCCAACGCAATGCTCTTGCAATAGTGTGGTGATTAATAGGACTTGTTTTTAAGAGGTAGCCAGTGATTTTAGTTCTGTCATCTCACTCGACAAGGCAGCAACTTATTTCTTCACACAGTTTAATAATATTTTAGAAACATGGAAACAAAAACCGTAATATCTTGACGTTCGGCAAATCAACTGTTTATTGTGGCTTACTTTTATTTACTGGACAATATAGATTGCTTTCATTACGTATTCCATATACGAGGCCGAAACATATGTGATAATATTTAATGAAGGAAAATATTTAGATAATATAAGTATACTGCCTTGGAATGATAACATGGAAGCACTGTCATAATCATGATTGTTCATTTACCTGAAGCAATTGAATTAATGAAATTGACATTTTTTCGTATTAAAAATTAAAATAGATCTATTGCAATTTACTTTAATTAGTCCCAAATGCTGCATTACAATAATTAAAATAACATCAAAATAGTTACGTACGTTTTGTACAAATGTTTTGAATTAAATTTACATAAAGATTGCGTTCCATCAAAATTTAAAATTGATATTACAAGTTCCTGGTTCATAAACTTTAATAAACAAATACATAATACAACTGTCAATTTCAAAAATTCATAGGCTGACATTGTATTTGAAATACACTTGCGTCTGTTAATAGAGAGGTAGGTAGGTAATAGTTTAGTAAAAAGTTTCCAGTGCATGGCATATTTATGGGTTTCTGTTTTGTTGAAAGTCTTTGTCGAGAAACTATAGAAGCGAGAAAAGCTGTGAGCAAAAACAGCACCAAAAACTTCTCAATTATTCATTGTAACAATATAGAATAACGATAGAGAAAATGGTGAAGAAGTGCAGAAAAGTACGTTGGAAACGCTCAATAATCTATATCTTTGCAGCAATAATAATACTTATAATAATAATAACCGGTAATAAGAATACATGGCAATAACGTCTTTACGTAATGATCCCCACTATTTATAAAAACCAAAAGCAAAATGAAACATTTGAATTAGTTTGGAAATTATTCTTGGGGAAATTACAAGGAACAAATGATAAGGAAGTGTGTGCAATTGATAAACCCAATTTCTATGCATTTTTATAAGGCTATATAAGCAGAAAATAGGCTTAAAGTCAGTCTCCTGAGGGATTTCCACGTTTCTTTATAATAGGACCACAAGAAGAGGTAGAATTGCTTGAGGATTGGTATGCAACCAGAAAATATATACCCATCAACCAACGAATTCAGGGAAATATGTAAGCTCTATTTTTTAAAATAAAAAGTCATTGCAATTGTTTTTTAGTTCTATACTCTCTTTCACTTAACAACAGAACAGCTGTAGAATCAGTAAGAAAAATTAATTAGATTAAACATTCTGTTCGGATTAATGTCACTCAATACGGGATTTATGCTGCGATTCAAGCTAGTTGGCAAGCAAGCCCCACCCAGTTTATTCACCGATTGGCTGGCACTCAAAAAGGGGTGGGGCATCACAAAGAGGCTGTTAACAGTATACACCCTGTTCATGAAGAGTTGCCACAATCTAATTTTAAACTGATGTTATACCAAATTCAAATGTTATTATAAGACACCATAACCGAGTTTCATTACACCTTTGTAGCTTGATATTTTACACCTATTTTAGAACATAAATGCACACAATATCCCTACATAAAATTTTATAAATCAATCAGCTGATTCAGTAATATATTTGTATACATGGTTTGAACTCGGTTATAGCGGCATTCAAGGCACCGGATAATTTGTTTTAACACAGTGTTATTCTAAAACAGAATTTTCATAAAAACATAATATTGTACATATAATTTGTGATGAATTAATCCAGATGGAATATAGAATATATTAAGAATTAATAATTGGTTTAAAACACGCCGCTGTTGATGCAATATAACAGATGCCGTTATAACCGAGTTAAACTGCACTTGCTTAGGGTAGTAACAATAAGTTATGGCATGACCCTAGAGTGTATTTCAATCTCATTTCATTAATGACAACTCTTCCTGAACAGGTGACATTTACAAATGCCTGATTCTCTCATCAACCGGTGAAATACGCTATACTGACCAACCGCTTGTTAACGAATGAACTTGCATGTTTGGGAATTGACACAACAAATGTATGAAATGAAGTTAAAGTTTCTGAAATAGATAGATACCTTGTGTTTTACTGGGAAAAGGCAAAAACGTTGCAACTCACTAGGCACTTGCATCGCGACAGGTTATCCGTAAATTGCACAACCAACGCGTTGCGCGCAACAACGTTGCGGCAACCATCAACCACCTAAATTAATTCTTCCATTTCTCATTTAAATTTTAGAAAACAAAATCATAGCAAGTATAGTTAGGAATTATGATTTGTTTTGTAATAAAAATAATAATTTCAGTTTTACGCAAAGGTATCGCGAACAGTGTGGAAAACCTTTCGCGATCGCAGCACGCGCAACACATTTTTGCCTTTTAACAGTGTAAATCAAGTTTAGGCTTGGAACATGGCCATTATAAAATTTACAATAGGAATGGAAAAAAAATAAAAATCAAAGAACAAAAGATTAGAAATACGGTTCTGGTAACAAGGATCTGCATCTTTGTCCGCGAAAACAACCCCGAGAACATCGAGAAAACAACCGATTCAGTTCTTGAAGAACACCTTGAAAAAAACGCAAGAAGGAACTACGTACAACGAATAAAAACGAATCTGCCCTCGCACAACAAACAAACAAAAATTCATTTGTAAAAGTTTTACAGGGCGTTCCAAGGAATCGCGGACAGTTTCCCGCCAAGTCGTGAAAACACCCTGTATTTTTCAATATAATTAGCGTCTTACATTTCTTTCAAAAAGGAACAATCGACGAACAGTAGTATAGTAGAACGTTTCTTTTCTCATCATCTTCTTCTTCATCTTCTTCCTCATCATCTTCATGTAACCAATGACTAAAGAGGAGCAATGTCCTTGCCATCGTGGCCAAACCGGTAACACTACAGGAACCATGTTTGACTTGGAACAGGTAAAAATCGAAAAGGAACTTCAACGAAATTAAAACAAGGGAACACATGTATTTATAGTATGTGGGAAATGAAGGAAATAGACAGAGGTGATGAATGTTAGGGCCTGCGGTGAAATCTTCGCCAAGCGAAACATCGCGTGCTCGTATCGTTAAACGATTCTCATTTATAAATCAGTTATAAATGAATATAGATGGTGAACAATTAACAAGACCTTTCAACAAATTAACTTCTTTAAAAAAATTGAAAAGAACATCTGACAAGTTTTGGACGAAATTGAACTGGATATGTTTCGATGGGAACCCAAATGCAAGGTTGACAAGATTAATATAAGACCTGACAAAACATGGCAAACACCCCCAAAGGTCAATTAGATTTACTGAAAGCAAAATAAATCACTTAGTAGTTTATAATAAATAACAAGACTTGATGAACAATAATCACAATTTAAAAAGGGTTTTTGTTGCGCTATCTTTAAAAGTAACATGCGTGCTTGAAATTACGAAATCCTTTTGAACGCTAGGTTAGATTAGGTTAGTTAAATTTAAAGTGAAAAGAACCAAATTTTGAATTGTGTTCCAAGGTGTGAAGGAGGTAACATTAGGTTGTGTCAGGCCTAGCGATGACCGGTCAGTACCTTGCGTGGGAGAAGAATAATTCCCAATGCTTTCGGATGGCGAACTATTCAACGAAACCAGCCTCAACATAGGAAGAAGAAGAAGAATAGGTACAGGGGGGTGTAAGGTTTACCAGTGTAGAGTACAGAGAGAACCGTGGGTAGTGGGAAGAGCGGGGGTGTTCCTTGAGAAGCACTCAGGACGTGGCCTCTTTGGAGTCAGTGTCCGTCTCACTGGTCTTGCAGTTCTGATTAACAACACACTTCCTCATGTGTTTCTCGAGGGTGCTGGGCACCGAAAAAGGCATGTCACAGAATCGACACCGGTAAACATCCTTGCCGAGACGGCCATGGGTCTTCATGTGCCGCGTCAACTTTGAACTCTGCGCACACGCGTAACTGCACAACTCACATTTGTACGGCTTCTCACCTGTGTGCGACCTCCGATGAACCGTCAGGTTGCTGCAGTTCTTGAACACCTTGCCGCAGTACTCGCACGTATCGTTCCTCCTCGACTCCTTCATGGGTTTCCCGTTCCCAGTCACTGACCCATGCCCGTGGTGGTGGTGGTGGTGATGATGCATGTGCCCTCCGCTCATGGACCCATCCCTGGAATCCCCACGGGAACCTCCGCAACTTCCTCCTCCACCTCCACCACCACCCGCAGCAGCAGCTACCGCTGCCATCAGAAGCCCTGGAGCCCGTTCCAGGCTGTCCCTGCCGCTACTCGTCCCCGGTTTGGGACTATGGGAGTCTGCTGCTATGACGGCAGACTTCAAGGCACTTTCAGCCGACGACGGCCCGTGTTTCTGTTGGTGGTGAATGTGATGCTGGTGGTGGAGGTGGGGATGTCGAAGGATGTCCGTAGGGTCACCTCCACCCGATGTTACCACTCCGGGCAGACCTAGGAGCAAGTCCCTGGTAACGTTCATAGCAGCTGGAAGCCACAAGCCGGCGTAAAGGGACTCCCTTTCACCACGTCCATGCACAAGAACACCATCACCACCCTGACTTCCCTGCACACCCGCACAACCCGATTCGTGCTCCAACTTGATCCTCTTGGACGAGGGCTCGAACCGGCCGTCGTAGTTACCCCGCAGGATGCCGTGAGACACTAGGTCCAAACCCGATTGCCCGATGCTGTCGTGGATCCTCATGGAGCGTTCCAGACCGTTTTCGGCACCGTGCGACAACGAGTGCGCCACAGCCGCTTCCCTCTCCTCCAGAGCCTGCTTGTAGGCTTCATTGTACTGGGCGATATGACTCAGACCGATCTTCTCCATCACCTCACCGAGAACCGACTGACGTTCCGGAGGAATTGACGTGGACAGGGCCGGTGGCACCGGAGAGACTCTGCGGCTCGAATCCGCCGACACAAGGGAGGGTTTGTTATCGTTGTTGTTGTTAGGGCTCCTGTTGACGGTGGTGTTGGCGGTGGCCGTAGCGCTAAGGTCCTCGGCGGTTTCGCTTCCGAGCTCCTCGCAGTCTTCGTCCTCCCCCTCCAGCTCATCCTCCTCGTCTTCGTCCTCGTCCAGTATCTCCGTGTCTTCGTCATCTTCCTCATCTTCGTCTTCGTCATCGTCCACGGTGTCGATGGACACTTCACCGTCAGACATGTCCCCATCTTCGTTGTTATTATTGTTGTTGTTGGCATCGTTGTTGTTAGTCCGTCGGTGGTGGTGGCGGTGGGCGTGCAGCATCCTACGGTGTTGCCTCCTCCTGCGCGGTGTCGTGCCGGTGGCAGCGGTGGCGTTGGAACCGTCGAGCCTTCCGGCACCACCGGAACATTCCCCGTCACCGTCGGCTGCCGAGTCTGGAGACGACCTGGCCGATTCGACGCTGTTGTTTTCCGAGATGTTGGATCCCGGGGAACGGTTAAGGTGGGTTTTCATGTGACGCTTCAACTTGCTCGCCTGGGTGCAAGCGTGGCGGCAGATGTGGCACTTGTACGGCTTTTCACCCGTATGAGAACGCCTATGCACTATCAAGTTGCTCTGGAAGCGGAACGTCTTGCCGCAGAACTCGCACGCCTTCAACTTATGCGGCGACCCTCCTTCGCCACCCGACGTCGTACCTCCACCGTTGCCTCCGTGTCCCGAAGAACAATTGGCACCGTCCCCGGAACACACACTATCTTTACCGGAAGCTGGAGCACCTGCCGCGGCCGATGGAGGAGTGCCAACCCGTGTCGTGACCGCTGGGACCGTTACCGGCGTCGGGGTGACCGATGGCTGCGGCGTGGGCGTCGAAGGTTGGGACACGGAGGACGATGAAGAAGCCGCTGCGGTTGCGACCGGCACGGGCCCGGTCCCCGACGGAGCCGGAACACCTCCGGGTAACGCAGGGGTGGTGGATTGCGAACTGTTGGAGAACGGTGGGGTTAACTTCCTGGGGCTGGGCGACGTGGCGCTCGGTGCGGTAGGACTCGTTGTACCCGCCAGCTCCCTTAGCCTCTTCGAGTAGAAGTCGAGGGAGGGTTCGATTCCCAAGGAGAACCTGGGAGGCCTGTCGAAGGTTGTTGAAGATGGTGGCGGGGGAGGAGGGGGAGGCGGGGGTGGTGGTGGTGGGGGAGGTGGTGGTGGTGGAGGAGGAGGAGGTGGGGGAGGTATTCGGTCATACTGGGACGGTTCGAATGGGTTTGGTAGGCTTAGAGCTGCGGCTGCCGCCGCCACGTTCACCCCTAACCGATACTGGTCAGCCAAAATGTCGACCCGGAAGTCGTGACTAGAAGACCGTGGAAAGGGAGAGTGGGCGTTGAGCGCTGGCGGGAACTGGTGGTCGGACAGTGGTAGCCTGAGCAGCGAGAACGGGTGGTGCGGATGGTGGGGCCCGCCTATGGACAAGGACCGGGCAGTTGTGTCCAGTGACAGGTGGTTGCCGGTGGTGACCGGAGTTCCAGCGAGGCAGCCCGCAGCAAGGGCCAGTCCGCCTACTGCGGAAGCCGATGACGAGGTGGAGGAGGCAGAAGATGCCGAAGATACAAGGCTAAGGGCGTTGTGAAGGTGGTGATGGTGGTGCATGAGGTGATGGTTGTTGAGTGGCCCGGTCACTCCGGCGTTGTGTGCCTGGGTTGTGGTCGATGATGCCACTGCTGCCTGGCACGTGGAAGATGGCGAAGGGTGGCACATCCCTGATGGGGTCACCGATGCACTGGCAGCAGTAGGTCCACCCGCAGAAGCACTGCATGACGGTGCGTCCACGTAGATCTTCAGGCCGTGGATGTGTTGCGCATGCTGGATGAGCTGCCATGCTGTACTTAAGGTGCTCTTGCACGTTGAGCACACGTACGAATTGGGCTCTGCAAATGAACAAAAAAATCCCAAATTAAAACTCCTGAAATTGCAATATTTCTAAATCAGATAAATTGCATAAAATATTCAGAAAGATGCAGGGCTGAATAAGAAATGTGATATTTAGTCAAAATGTTAGTTGAATAGTTCTTCCAGGTTATGCTGCAATATTCACACACAAAATTATTAGCATCATTTTTTGTGGGTAGGTGTATGTGTTACAGTGCCGCTGAAAACAAGACAAATGCGCGGCTTTTCTCCTCGCTGCCGCTAGATGGCACCGCAGTAGTGAATGATGCAATACAATGTGAGTAATTAGTGGTGAAATGAGATACGTAGATGAAATTACTTAAAGGTGAACTGGCATGGACTCTGAACTGAACCCTTTCTGGCCAATCATGTACAGACTAATTGGCCAGTAGTCCCAATTTACCAAATGGCAGGGTTGGTCACAGCCCTGTCAGTTCACCTTTAAGTATTTATATGAAATATGGGCAACATTTCTTTTTTACATACAGCAACGATTTTAATTGCAAGGTCTTGTTCGATTTGCATATTCAACGCCATCTAGCGGCAACTAGATGAAGTTGCATAGCAGATTGAATCATTCCCCAAGTTCTTCTGGCTGTTACATCCCCATTTCCACTATCGCCACCTAGCGGCCACGTTAGAAAACTTTTCACATTGAGGAGAATATCGCACGCATTTCTAAACTTTCAGCGCATAATAAATAAGTAAGCCAATATCAAATTACAACTATTCTTTAAAATCCGTGAGAAAGAGAAAAAAGTACAAAACACTTTTGAAAAGTTTTAAAGTTGAACTTCTACTTCCTTGTTGGGACAAAACTTGAAATTTTAAAAAAAAAAAAAAAAGTAGGAGGAGAGTGTATCGCACCTGCTCACTTACATTGGGGAGAGGAGTACCCCTCGTTTTTTAACGCCTCCTACCGGAAAAAGGTGCAAAGTGGAGAGAAGGGTCATGTTTGCCAAGTTGCTAAAAAACTTAGGTCACTTTGGGTCACGTGATTAGGTCAACTGGAACCGTGGGAAGGAAGTTGTTCTTCAACCCACCCCATGCACACCCCCGCAAAAATAACCCCCGTTTTCCAGACTTTCCACTGTTTAAACGATGCACAGGTGAAGCATGTTATTTTTTTAAAGGTGCCCCATTATAGGGCACCCACCCTAAAACGTCTGGGGGGATCGGTTCCCACTATGTGTCCTTGCATCTTTTTTTATCCATGTTAAATTTAAATGGGGAAAAAACCTTAGAGGGAGCGGTTCAACTTTAATAAAAGACATTTTTCCATTTAAAATAAAAAGTAGAGACTGAAAGAATTAAATAGAAAAAAAAAGTGGGACTTCCTTTCAGGGAAGAAAAGCCATAAAACAGCTGGCCCAAAGTGTAAGACCCAATTTGCCCCTTCAGTGATTCAAACACTCTTTTATCCCCAACATCACAGTTACCTCATGCACATTACTCAGATGATCAAAATAAATCAGAATGAATTCCATGAGTTAAACAATTTCAGTCACACAATTATATAGTATTTTTCAAATTATAGTATTTAATTAATTCCCGTTTATGCTGTTGTATTATGTTGTGCAAGCATTGCACAACATAATTAAACTCAAAAGTGAATGTCATCAAAAATGCGGGATTTAAATGGTTGACCTGAAAACTAGCAGATCTCACCTCAACCTGATACTAAATCCACGATTGGCTGACGCTTTACATACGCGAACTAATGAGCTTTTGTGTGTCATATTTCACGTGTGCACGAACCACGTTATTTGTATCGTCCAGCCAATAGCAACGGTCAAAATGTCGGCAGCAACGGTCATCGCGATCGCCACTTCAGCCGTTAAGAAACGAAACACGATGAACCTTGCATTGGAAGACAAGAAACTTGTTGCACTTATAAAATAAACGATGTACATGAAAGGTGACAGATTCGGAATCCTGAGCATTTTTCCTATCATAATATGTTAGTTTAGTGCGAATTGAACCACAATGAATCATCGTTTTGCATAGCTTAAGTGAACCTTTACTATACTTGGACCCCCTAAAAAGTTGAACATCTCCTAAACCGCGATAGCAATGACAAATCCGAGGACTGTTTCGGATTCCTGAGTATTTTTCCTACAAGAAAATGTTGGTTTTGTATAGA
>JAQFZQ010002677.1:0-12976 GCA_034696005.1 Glomeris marginata | reverse complement strand
CCGAACACCTGTTTCAAAAGCTCGGAAAAACATTATTCGTCACCAACCACCCACCGACGCGTGTGATCCCGCCTTAATTTGTTGAGATGGGGGGGGGAAGGGGTTTCACTCTTGGGTTTTTGTCGGTTCGCCCATAGCAACAAGGCTCACTCCTTTTGAGTTCATCGCACGCATTGGCTCGCCATACTTGCTGGTTGGTTGGTTGGCCAATCGGATGGTCGAATGAAAGTGGGCAAAATTTGGTGTCTCCATGGCCGTATACAGACACTAGCACCGAGCTTCCCTTTTCTTCATAATAACGGCAAATAATGAGAAAGTTGTCCGTGGGCGAACTTTGGCAAAAGTCTCTCTCTCTCTTCTAGCAACTTGTGAATGAAACGAATGAATGAATCACACGCACACGCAAAAGGCCACGCCCACAAATAGCCATCTGCCGCATGAACTTTTACTCCCACCCCCCTTTCCCAACGAGTCATTGTCTCCATGCTCGGCATCGACATCAAACTTCAAATGTTTCGTGTAATTTGCGAGTGTGGAATCTTCCTTCCTGTTACTATAACTGTTCGGAGCAGACGACTCCAAACCTTATAACTTATAAACCACTTGTGAGGAAAGTTTTCTGGGGAATTGATTAAACTATAATAGCTACTAAGAAACTTGAAATCATTAAGGGGAATCAAAAGAGATACAATTTAGAGTTAACAGAAGTTGAATAGTTCTGAGAAGCTGTATTTGTGAACTTGTGTGAAACTTTTTAGATATGCTGATTTCATAAAATAGCGGTTTTGGTACAGGTACCGGTTTACTGGAACGTTTTCTTTAACTGACGCTAGATGGCGCAATGTTATATCCGGGTGGTTGACTTGGTTTTACCAAGGTTTTACTGAAATCTAATAGACTATTATACAATAGAAATGCTTAGCAGTATAAAATGGTAAAATGAGTGACATACACATGCTGTTTTTCACCTACATGATCCTTTAATTTTATAAAAATAAGGTTTTTATTGGAAACGGGAAACTGGAAAACAAGATAGGGGTGCATGGGCTTTTGGAACTGTGTATATTACTCTGTGATTGTTTGGTGTGTTGTTTTTTGGACGTGATTTCGGAGAAATGGCGATAAGATTTGTTGTTATCGACGGAAACGGGGCGAAAAAGTTTGCATTGATAACTTTCAACCCTTTGATGCCGTCATTTTTCCAGCTAAATGCCGACGTCTTTGCTGCGAATTTCGAACGGCAGGTGTGGTCACGTGACTCGAACACTTCCAAAATTAGTCACTATAGCCGACTACTCAGCATTTGGTCTTCGGCTAACTCACTGACTGGTTCACTTCCGGTCGTATAAATTCAACCCACCCGTCTCCAATTTCGTGTTTTTTTTTCTGTAAACTTTTTTCAGTTGCTATTATAACACACAAAAAAAGCACGCTACTCGCGCGTTGATTCATTCATGAATTGAGTTCATTCAGAAAATAGCATTTATAGTCTCCCGTATGAAAATACAATCAGTAAATGTATATTTTATCGCATTTTGTTTGTATTTCCAATCTGCCGACATGACTTCTTTGTTTGCCCGCAACCGGAAATGCTCTCTGTTACGGCACAATGCCTGGAAATTAGCGACAATGTTGCCAGAGTATTGTATTATCCTCCTCCTCCCCCTTTACCGGAAGTTCATCCCAAATCGTGATCATTTGATCATTCCAATAAACCTGAAAACTTGCAACAATGTAGGTACAGTTTCTTTGTGATGCAGTTAGGCCTATCGGATCCCATAGGCACAAGCCGGAAATATTTCAATCTCCGGTTTGGACGCCATCTTGGTTCACCGTCGGCCATTTTCTTTTCTCGAGCGAGACGTTTAATCCAGAAAGTTGCTGAATCCTTCAAAAAATCAGTAGTAGTTGGTTATAACTTCAACTTGTACTTATTGTGAAGGAAAATAGGGTTAAATTCGACCTGAAAAATAAGGGGAAATGAGGTGCATTGTACATTATATTGAGGTAATAAATAACACATGGAAACAATGTAGGATGTTTAATAGGTGTATATGAATACAATAATGATACAGCCGAGAAAGTTTTGCGCACGTGATTATTGCACGATCCCTTGCAGGGACTGTTCAGATAAGATTTCGGATAAACGACTGTATAAACCGTTTGATATAAAAGTGAGTGTGCTATATTTCTCACATGAAAATTCCACAGTTAATATAAGAATGAAAATAACTTGACGTTATATAAGTTATAATTTATTGTAATGGAGGAGGATATAATATAATACGTATATAGCTTTGTCGCACTCGGAAATTGAATTCATAGCAAGAACTTTTTGATTCACTGGGGTTGGGCTTATTGTATTTCATTTTATGATGGACGGTTTATGGGTTTCAACGAATTGTGGACCTCGGCATTATGTAATTATGTGCGACGTTTACTTCCGCATTTTCAATGAAGCGTTTTGGAAAATCCCTTTTGCAATTCCTTGAATTGTATCATATGTATGCATACATGGTATATAAGTAATGATTCTGAATATGTGCATTAATTTAGTATTATTTATTTTACAGGGAGTGGAAGCAGAACCAAGGTGAAAATAAACTGGTTCTTCTTGATTTCTGCAGAATCTAGTCTGGACATTTGGTACTTTGGTAAGTGTTTTATCCTGTAGTTGCTTTCCCAGAATTTTTGATCCATCAGTCAATTTCAAATTCATTGAACAACATGTATAAAAGACCTGATATTTAGAGGCAACAACAGAGTTTAGTTTTCCTGCAAATATTTCATAGACTTGCTGGTAATTCACCTGTTGCACAAGTAGGGAAATGGTAATTCATTTATTGGTATTTTGGAAATTATTTTAGAAGTTAAGAAAATCAATGGCTGAAAGTTGTTGTTCACAATTGAGGTGATTGTTAGATTTGAAATTATATAATGAAAGTGTTTTTAGGGGGCAGTGAATTTAAGCTTGAATAGGTCGTGAGCCCCATTTTTCTCACGGTTTAAGAAAAGTAGGCGTGTCTATTGCGTGGGCGTTTTTATCACGTGGACGAGTTCCGAGAGGCCATTACAGAGCAGTATCAATGCACTCTTTGTAACGCCACTTGTGTTTAATATATCGGTGGCAAAACGATGTCCTTTTCTTCTCTCCTTTCACTTTCAGTAGTTAACTTTCAGCACTACTTCCAGCAATGCCTGGTTTTCATTACCTTGACAACCTGAAAAAGTCAGGAAAATGAAATTGAGTTCAGTAAAAACAATAGTAGAATGGGTTATAAGTCGGTTATTTCGGCTCTGACAGGTTTCGCAATACATGATCCAAACAATAATTTTGAGAAAGGAACTTGAAGGGACTTGACGTCAGATGAGAGATTTAGTTCCTAGAAGAGAAAAAAGCAAGGTGTAGTTATTTGTCTTTTTCAATATTGTGCTAGAAATGTATAATTCACATGCGTCACGTGACTGATGTCACTGGCGACAGGTGATGCTGACAATTCGTTCGGTTTTCCAGGAATAGTTGGTTGCCTTAACTTGAAGTGGAACAGAAAGAAAGGTTGGCAGGTGGTGAACGATCAAAGTGGAGATTTATTATAAGGGAAAGGGGGAGTTGGAGAGGTTGGTACATAGGACTACTGGTGTGTATACATAATTTCCGTGGACATTTGAAACTTATTTCGACGTTTATATGGGAGGAGGCGTTAACGTCGGTTACCATCCAGCAGCTGTTGAGGGCCACCAAGTTGTCCACCTCAACAGACTTTAGCCGGTTGCAGCTGACGCAAGATGAAACTTGTTGCAGGTTACGTCATAAATCTGCTATTGGCCAATATTCTTTCTGCGAAATGTGCTCCGAAGTTGTGACCCTGGAGGCAAGGCCCTGGAGGTGCCAAGTGGGCAAAATGCAGTTAAGAATGCTGGCAAAGTGTTTCCAAGAGGATTTCTCAAAGCCTTCGAGGTGGTGGTGGTGATGGTAATGGTGCACTGACCTTTATCTCGTTATCAATGTGTGGCTGGCGGAACTGTGTGACGTCATGGCATACCTGAACATTTCTCGTGAACTTGCCAAGTGACATGGTTTTAGAGAGTTTGAGGGCGCTGCTCCCGTCTGGGACGCCACGAGCGCCCTCGATTAACATACTTGCCATGCCAACGTCTATCCTAGGAATTTGTTCCCACGAAACAGCCCACCCCATCTGCAGACCCTCAACATCGGCAGCTCAACTCTGCTGTAAGAGCCAAGTCCAGTTTTCCCAGAAATGGGATGGACGCATTTGTTGGCACGCGTCTAAAAGCTCTAGATGGATACAAGTATTTTCATACATGGGAATAACCCAGGTGGTGCAAGTCACTCAATCGGGATGCTTTATTGGAAAGTCATGGATAGCTTCAGGTAACTAAACAAATTATCAATAATTCATAATCATCCAACCCGGAGTCCAATGAAGAAACAAATTCATATTTATTAATAAGTAAAAATACCCGCTCCAAATGACTCAAACTTGTTCCAGGAGAATGACCATCAAAGGCAATTTAATTCAGTTTCGGAGATTGTATATATGTTGAAACCCTTCTTGGAATAATATAGCATGCAAGCTGTGAGATAAGATCTTTGCAAGCAAAGGGTTTTACATGACAGCTGCACGACTTTTCACTTTGGCCCGTGTCCGGCTTTGTCAGTTTATGATGAAATCGTGCGGATTTTTGCCGGAAAAAAGAGAACTGGACATGTGTCTGCATGTCTGTATATGCAAGGAGTTAGGTATATGTATATCTTTTTGCAAACGATTCTCGATTTTTTTAATTGCAGAGGTGGACATTTAGATCTTCATGCACAATATGTTCATGTTTAACATGCTATACAAAGTAATTTTTGACATAACTCATTTACACGTCTTGCAAATGTTTTGCACTAGGCTTATAACCTTCATTCACCTGCTTTGCAAAAAAGTGACCATCATACACGCAAAATACATGGAAAATCCATAGAAGACTCGAAAATACAGAAGTGAAGCCGCAGATTGTGAAAATTTCACATGCAAATTAACATTCTTTTATAGTTTTGGATAGTACTCGAATTGTACATTGCAACCCCTGCATAACACAGTTTGTCAGTTTTTCTGACATTTGATTCGAAGATATCCATTTTGGGTGAATCGATTTTATCAGCTCCGATTTAGATCGATCTTTTGTCAAAGGTCTCCCATCTCCAGACTGTGTGGGCTTGTGCATGGGGGTGTGCACAAGTTTTTTTCCCCCCGGAAACCTGATTAAAATCGATGTTGCACGTGCTCGTGACGTGAAGAATAATGTCGGTATTTTGCCAAAAGTGGGAATGTTTCATCATTTTTTGCTTGCCTGTTAATACTCGGAATGTCTTGTTCAGCTTGACTACTCCTCACGGACTACTGCTTTCCCCCTTTTGCAACTGTGCAACATGTCCTTAGGGTCCTTGCACCACTCGCTGCCATCCATGGCCACCCTCAGATAACATGCTGTGTATATATCATGCACTTTTACAAACGTTTGTTCTATTTCAGTAGGCTTATTTCTGCATGTTGCCTATATAGTAGTAAATCTGGATAAAACACCTACACATTGATGTGTTAATATGACTATTATAGGACTATAATGCTTTCATTTTGCAGCAGTGTACTCGGATTTTTCCCAAAATTAACTAGACAGTAAAGAAAATTAAATCCCTGTATTTTTACATGGTGATCTATATATTTCTCTCTGCATTTGCAAGTTGAATAAGAAGTAAACTTAAATGTTAATGTTGGTGGTTTTACTTGCGGATGGACATAACATTTGTGGGTTTTACCTTTTTTTGTGTCCTCTTACCCTCAACACCTATCGATCAGTGGGGTTTGTGTATGTGGGGGAAGGTATGTGGGGGTAGCTTCTTGGTGTTGACAACATCTCTCGATCGATAATCAATCGCAGGCAAGTCGTTTGACGTCACGCACTTTATGGTGGTCAAGCTGAACTAATTTTTTCTTCATCCTCTACGTATGGGTCTGTACGATTTAAACGGAATTTATTTTGAATGAAAAAATCTATTTTCAAGTAAGGTTATAATACGAAAACCGGTAAGAAGTCTAAAAGATATGTGTGCATTTTTCAATGGTGATTTCATGGGGAAAATCCCTCCTTGTGTACCTATAATTTCATTGTGGGCTAAACTTTTATATAGTTGATGACATCCACCCAAGCAGCAGCAACAACCACCACCAAACTTGGTGATGACTTTTTCGCAACCTTCAATTGCCAGAGTTAGTTATAAACACTGGATTTGAGACAAGTGATGGATGGGGGGAGGGGTAGGGAGATACCTTTAAGGCGAAAGCCTTGGAGGGTAATAAAAATAGGGCTATTTACAGCCAGACCAGACTTGTTGGCTGTTTTGCCAAGTCTGGCCTTTCTTTTTTGGTCTTTTTTTGAAAGAATTCGCTTTGGCATTTCTGACAATTGACCTGCATTGTAGGATTGAGCTCTGCTCACCAACTGTAAGCTATATGTCTGCCACTGGATGTTGGCACTTTTGAGGGGAGAAAGTCTCCACCCCTTCTCTTAGAAAATCCACAGGTGAACAAAGGGCCGACAATTATCGGACAATGGGGAGCTTCTCCCCTACTTAATCCCAAAAGTGCCAACATCGAACGTCAGACATATATATTTAGTTGGAGTGTAGACACAACGGCTGCCAGTTGCTGGTGCAGTGCAGTATACAGAGCAGCAAATGCTGCTGTTGCCTGCACGTGTTTCCAGTCTGATGATGGCAAGTTGTATAGGGGTGGCTCTAATTGTGACTGCACCAAAATCTGAGCATCTTGTTGAGACGTCCTGACTGATCCGGGACGATGCCCCCTTTCAAACACTGCGTCCTTCGCAACGTCCCGATTTAACCGGAAGGTCGTCCCAAGTGTCTTTGAACGTCTGCTTCTGGCTGTGCAGTAAAAGTTTTTGACTATATGCTAATCTGGAATTCAACGCATCATCAATAATGCTAGACATGTGTAGTATTCCCATTATGTTTAGCCTATGTATACCATATATAACTCTTGAATGATTTAGTAGTAATGTCATCATCATTGGTCGCCATTTTGTTACACGCAACCTGTATGAAATATTAATATTGTGCATGAGTCAAACTCTTGTTAAATGCCATTTTTCCCAATGTTATGAAGCTGGTCTATGAATAGCTATGCCAAAAATACGTAAAATCCTTGATAAATGTTGAAAATGGATGTAATTAACAGGTGCTAACTACTGTGATTATGTAATTTAAAGGGGCTTGCTTATTATAGCATAATATAGGAAATAATTGGATGAGTTAACAAGTGTGGAAATTGAATTATAAACGTATGTAAGTTAAATTAATTGTGGTTATTATTTTGGCATATGAAAATAACAGACCATGAAAATATGCCTGTAATTGTGTTGGACATGCATTTTTAGGACACATAATTTGGGGAAAATGGTTTGTGTGTACTGGACCAATTTCAGCAATGGTATTAATTACAGATGTACAAAATGTCCATTTAATGACTAGTTTAGGTAATTATGTGATGTTTAAATGGTAAAATTTGTTAATAATTTCTGCTAAATTTGCCATGGCAGCGTTTTTGTTAAATTGAGGGGTAACAAATACATGTATGGATCGGTTTCATTAGTTCTCTGTATTTTCAAAATGAAAATAAACCGTATAATTGATTTAATTTGTAACTGGTGCGTTGCCATGGGGAAATTAATTATCTTTGATCTTAATAGGGTATTATTATAACCCACAGTACATGATATAAGGAAGTGACAGGTGGCAAGTGGTGGAGCTACTTGGTCATGTAATTAAACAAAAAAAAGTTAACTTCATTTCCGGCCAGTTCAAGTTATCCATGCTTAGTTTTTTTTTCCCTTGTACAAATATTACGTCACTCCATTCAGCAGCTGAATTCCGTATTAGGTTCGCAGAATACTGAATTTGGACACAAAATTCAAATCCTTCAAATGAAGGTGCGCTCCCGTGTGACAAGACCATTTTGTACTGTTGATTGAAACGTCATTTTGTAAACTTGTGGGTGTTGGTATGCCAATTTTTTTTATCAAATGAACTTTAAATATTACTGAATATACACTTTGAATGGGGTGACGTCAGCAGAGTGGAATTGCCATGAATGGCGCTCCTTTTGGCCCCGCCTACAGCAAATTCCTGTGTGGTCAGCCAAAGCTGGTTGGTTGGTGCAACAAAAACCGGACACGGCCAAGGTGTTTAGCCGCCATTTTGTTTCCCCCCAAGTTCCTGGAAACGGTTGCTGTCTATGCCATTCCTGTGTGATGCGGCTTTTCATGAGTCACACACACAAGGTTTAGTTTTTTTCATGCTTGACATGATGACCGACGACCGGAAGTGGTAAAAAAAGTAGCATTCCCACAAGATGCCAAGTCGGTTCATTCATAATTACCTGTGTGCATTTTTCCTGTCCTGTCTTGTCAATAATGACTACAATGCGGGTCACGTGTGTTTGAACGGAAATGAGCTTGGTAGGTCTTGTTTAAACGCCGCGGCGGTAAATATTTAACATGGTATCACACCTGATACTTTGGCCCTTGACCATTTCTTAATTCACTTTGACTAAAGTGGACCTTTACATAAAGCAACTGTTAGATTATTAAATTAGAAATTGAATGACTTCACATATTTCTCTAACTTGGAAACAAAGGAAAATAATACAGATGAGATGTACTAATTCTCTAATTTGGAAATTCTTTTGGTGTCCTTCTGGGTGGTATGACATTGAAGCGTGGGTTTATAGTGATTTTGGAATTTTGAAAGCGAGTTTTAGGGTTATTGGAGGTAATTATATGGGGAAATGGGAAACCATTGTTAAAGGAAATACCCTTTTTCACTTCAATGTTTTTTGCACTATACTAGTTGAGGGACTTTCCGCTCGCTTTTAAATGAGGGAAAAAATGACTGGAGACGGTCTGGTTGGTGTAGCTATGGTCACAGGATGATCACAGCGGGTTGCGAGGTCGGGGGTCCTCATTTGTCTCTTGTCTCCTCCTTTTCAGGGAACAAAAAAGCTAATCTCGAGCACAGCAACACGTGCTAGGCCTAGCTTCTCATTTGTTTCATGATATTTACATTTTAACATGTATGAATATACAGAAATTGTTGCCCTGAACATCACCACTTGTCCACCTTGATGTACATCAACACACGTGTGTTGGAACATTTACTTTAGGAAATGAAGAAATACTGAGTGTTTAATATGCGAAAAACTAGCTTAATGGCCTCGTATTTAGGCCTACCAAGTGCAATAATCGCCATTTGTATTTTCGGAAGTGGTAAAGTTGGTGTGACGCAATTGCTTTTATTGGGGGATTTCTAATGGCGCCATTATAGTGCAAAAACTATGCTGGCAAATGCAACCGATCATCTCCATATATAGACAAGAACTTTTTGTATATGTTAGATGCCCCTTTTTTTCCTTACATGATGTCAACATTGGTATCTAGAGCGAAAAATCTCCCAATATATCGCACAACAGGTGTAGCAGCACTATAGGACCAAATAAACCACATTCTTTCTTCACCTTGTCGAAACTATTTTAAAATGGATATGCAGTGAATTGAGGTCTGGAATTTGCACTGATATTGCAATTTATCGTTTTCACCTTCTTCTGTTGCATAGAATAACCATAGAACACCGTTTTGTTGTAGCCAGTGTGGAATTTTCTTAGTAAAACCAAGGTAAAACTTCGAGTTGTATTGTATACACATGTTAATTTTGTTTTTGTTTTTCTTTTCAGGAGGAAGGTGAGTTGAAAGATGGAAGAAGCGATTGTGGACGATTTATCTGAGGCATTCACGTGCTGCATCAGGTGCTTGTGACTGTGATTTCAAGTCAGGTACCTGAAGTAGCGCGCTGAAGACCCTAAGGTTAATTCAACTGGATGGTCTATAAGGACACCTCTCGTGGCCAGAATTGGCAATTTCATTTTGGCAACAAGATGGGCATAGGTATATTGGATATGCTTTGCTTCCGTAAAATAAACCGAATAGCTTTTCAGCACAGTAAATAGTTGCAAAAGTTTAGGGATTTAGCTACAAGTATTTCTCGTAGTACGAGTTCATGAATATTTATAAAAAAAATTCGTGCCAAATGGCAATGTTCTGCATTTATAACATGTAGCTTCACTAGTTAATTTTTGTGCCCAAGGAATCATTAATTTATTACCTTGGGAACTAGTTTTGAATGATTTACATTTATTTCCACTTTATAACGAATAGTTTCAAGACATTTCACGTTACTGGCATTCAAATATTCGAATAATTAATAATTTGTGATTATTTATAAATCTGCTAATTCAATGACCTATATTTGCACAACTTCAAAATTTGTATTCCAAAATTCATACATAATTTTTAAAATCTTGTCATAATGTTTTAATAATAATAAATTGTATTTAGAATTATAATTATTGATATGTACAACATTTCAAATGTATCTGGAATCATAAAAATTACAGTGTGTTAAACATTTAACTATATAGAAGTTGGATTTGGGATACAGATACACAATATTTTCTCTGGCTCATTATTAGTAAGCAAAACTTTTTTTATAGCTGTCACTGAAATCCAGCAACACAGCCACATTTATGCCTCTCTCTGCAATTGTACTTCATCAGGTGCTCTGGTGTGAATTATCCCGACACCTGTTGGAGTACAATTATTGACTGTAGACAAATTCCTCGAAAAAATGTTGCATGTTATTGTATTAGATTTTCAGAACATCCGGTTACAGTTGGATCAGGAAAAACTTCAACAAATATGCTTTCCTCGTGCACCTAATGTTGTAAGTTGGCATGGAAACCTGGCAAAGTTTATCATAAATTTCTAATATACTAGTGCATTGGGACACCTTCCCATGTGTTTTGTTGGATATAAATAAAGAGATGACAATATCATGTTATGAACTTGTTTCTTGGAATAGAAAGCTAAACTCTATAGAAGTATGACAGGCATGTGGTTTGCGAGAAACTTTAATAGTGTGCTAATGATATAAACAAGTGCGTGCAAATGTACACTATTTTTGTAGTGCTGTCATGGTGTGTATGTAATTTGTTTTTAATTTTGATTAAATGCAGCTGAATTTTCTGCACATATACACAATATGCATTTTAAAATGTTATTTTATTGTATAATTCTATTCTTTAATGAAACTTTCGTTTTTGTAAACCTTTTTGTTCACTTGTGTAGGGTTCTGTGCATATATTATTCTTGATTGATAATGCTATATTGTGTATGGTACCAGAAGAAAAGTTTTGCAAAACATCATCTGCCAATTATTTTGTTTAGAAATTCTGCACAATTCTGCATATATTGCATAAAAGGGTATTATATGAAAGGGTTGTTATGAATAATTTCACGAGAAATGAATAGGCATGCAATGCTGTCTCCAAGCACCAGTTTCTGAAGCAACAAAATCCGGCGCCATTTTGAATTCGTGCAATGCAGGGAAGCGATATGTTGGCTGTACTGAAGCATGAAAGGAAGCAAGCAATTTGCGCATCTTTGCAATTGCACGCATTCAGCAAGAAAATTATGTAATTACACCAGTTAAACTAATATCTGGATGCTCAGCAAGTTTTTGGACCATCTATAAATGTTGTAATGTCTTCAGGGTAGAAGGGCGGTGGTACTTGTAAGGCATTGTTTTTTAATATGATAATTCAACACTTTCTGGTAATAAAATATTCTTACAAATATGAACTTATAGTGTTTTTGTGATATGTACAGTGAATTTGAAATTATCAGGAAACTTTTCCAAAATAGTAATAATTTATAATCTTAATATCATACATTTCAGCAGTTTCCACACAATAGGAACCATTTTTTATAGATTTATAGGCACTTGAGTGGATTCTTGAATCGCTGTGTATTTAGGATACATCAAACATTGCTCAGATGCAATTGTCCAGTTTCAATGTATCGTTATTGCAGCTGAACTTCACAAACAATTCTTTCAATGTGACAAAAGGTCGATAAGGTCGCTTGAAGATGTTATTTTTGTCTTGCAAGCTGTTCATGTCATGTAGTACCTATCTATACAATAAAATGTAATTGAAAATGCCTCAATGCTTTTATTTCCAGCTAAATGTAGCATTTAAGATTGTTTTAAGTGCAATTTTCCATTTCTATGTTTATAGGACTCATTATACTAGGATATTGCGAAACATGACTCCTACATTTTTGTCACACCATGTCTAATTCCAGCATTGAGATTCGATCATGTGCAACTTACTACTGATGCGATTGTTGTGACTATTACATATGAATGCTGTAATGCTTTTAAAGTTAAGATATGCCAGTAATAAAACCGGTTCACATGTTCATCGTACAATGTTCAATTATTGTCTTCAGTATTTTAAGTTTATAAAAAAGTATCAAGAGATATAGTCTGTTCACAGGTAACTTCAAAGTAAAATGGTATCACCGTCTTCTTGGAAATTGTTGCATTGATTGATCCAGCTACCAACGATTGAGAGTCCACACACCCTTTATAGTACTCTCCATGATTGTGGAGTAAATTCGACACCCATCAACCCAACAATTTCCAAGAAGGTGGCGATGCCATTTTACTTTCCAGTTAACTGTGAACAGACTATACATGTACCTTGCAAAGAATTCCTGTCAGCCAGTTTTATGTACTTTGAATATTGATTTTTTGCTGACTTTGGCTGCAAAAATCTAATGATTTTTAACAATGTACTACGTGTAGCTTTGTCATGCAATTCAGTTTATTGATCGATGAACCTGCAACCTGGGTTCATGACTTTTTAAATATCCGGTGTAAATTGAGTGAATGTTTGAAATTCTTGGAAGATGAATACCATATACATACCTATTGCTTAAAATATTCCAGGATTGAAATACACCAGGCAGTTAGAGAAATCAGGACAAGGAGATGAAT